>OMLC01000709.1:1037-17316 GCA_900302585.1 Regalecus glesne
ATAATAAAACTATTATTTTCCCTTATCACTCCCACAAAGGGAAATTGGCAGTTCTCTGCATTTAACCCATCCCATTGTATAGGAGCATTGAGCAGCTGCCATTTGGCACCTGAAGATCATTTAAGGGTTCAGTGTTTTGCTCAAGGACACCTCGATATGCTTTCTGCAGGAATCAAACCTGCAACCTTCCAATTGCCAGACAACCGCTCTACCCACTGAGCTATGCCGCCCCCCAAAGAGGATTTCTTTGGAGTGGAGAAGTATACTGGTACCTGGGGGCCCTCCGGTGGCGTCGGGGTTAAGGCACCTATATTCAGTGCATCTCTGCGTCATACAGTTGGGTGTTCAAATCCCGGCCGGGCCATTTCCAACCACGGCGAAGGTCCAAAGTTAGTGGAACATAATTAGCTAAGCCTCACATGGGTATAGATTTTGGTTGGATAAATTATTATGGGTTCACTAGTGTCCCTCTCTAGGTTGTCCGGGCGCTCATGGTTAAGTGAAGGGAAAGTACTCTGCTTCGTTCTCCTCCTACGGCCAAGCACTGTGCTTTACCTGCGAGATTGTGATGTGTAAAATGGCGAGGGCTAGTCGTCACGTGACTTGGAGGACACACATGCTATGGCTTCCTCCTTCATTTGGACGTTCTAGAGGGGTATCCAAGAGACTGACCCAGCAGTAGGTAACTCGGGGAATTTGGGTGGGGGGAAAAAGGGGATAAAAAAGCATACTTGTACCGAATTTCCAGAGTAAGAGTTATATGCAGATCTCTACTAACTACAGAGGTACAAAGTGGATCAGCCACAGTATGAAGTTGTGTGAAAGAGTAGTGGGAGCAAAGTTAAGAGGAGAGGGGATAATTAGCGAGCAGCAGTGTGGTTATAGTATGGAAGCAATGTTTTTCGAGAATGTTGATGGGGAAATATAGAGAAGGTCAGAAGGGAGTTACCTTGTGTCTGTGGATATAGAGAAAGCATATGACAGGGTCTCAAGAGGGAGGTGTAGTACTGTGTGAGAAAGTTGGGAGTAACAGAGAAGTATGCAAGAGTTGTGGAGGATATGTATGAGGGCAGTGTGACAGTGGTGAGGTGTGTGGTAGGAGTAATGGGTGGTTTCAAGGTGGAGGTGGAATTGCATCAAAGATCAGCTCTGAGCCCTTTTTTGTTTGCATTGGTGATGGACAGGTCAACAGACAAGATCAGGCAGGAGTCTCCGTGGACTAATATGTTCACGGATGACGATGTGATCTGTAGTGAGAGTAGGGAGCAGGTTGAGGTCAAGTTTCAGTAATATAGCACAGAGACTGAACTTGTTAGAAATCTCTATCATGATTAAGGCTTATTCAGGTGATTGCTTAGGGCTGGTTGTGCTTGATCTTGGCATTATTTTGATATGGTGGATTATAACATTATAATTGAGAGGTTTAGAACTTGGATTGGCATCATCGGGACTGCCCTTCAGTGGTTTTCTTCATACTTTTATAACAGATTTTTTTTCTGTTGATGTCTTTATCTCATCTCAAGTAATATATATTTATGGTATTCACAAAAAAAGAGGTGAATCAGTTCAACTGGATCAGAAGTTTATTAAGAAACGTTTCGTCACTCACCAGGTGACTTCTTCAGTCTGAGCTGAAAACAAACACACCCCCTCTTATAAACAGTATCTTGATGCCACACAACAATAGGCTGGGTTCATATGCAAGTTGGGTGATCAACTGCACATTCAGTGGCAATGAGCACCATTCACAAAGGATTGGGGAATATTTGCAATCACGGCATTGTAAGAGGCCGACAGATGTACTCATCTCAGACTGAAGAAGTCACCGGGTGAGTGACGAAACGTTTCCAAATAAACTTCTGATCCAGTTGAACTGATTCACCTCTTTTTAGTGATTTCCATACCTGGATTATTGAGCATGCATCAAGACATATGCAGGGCTCTTTTTTAGGACCAATTTATCGTCTCTTTACTTTTTCTGAGTCATATTATGGAACAGTATGATATCTCATTGCAACATAGATGGTACTCAGCTATTCTTGTCCTTAAAACCATCTGAATTTGCTAAGTTATCTTCTCTGCATGCTTGCCCTTGAAACAGTTTTGTACATATTTGACAAGGTCATAGTTCCAGAACTAAAACTGGCAGTCTTTGGAGTCGCGTATAGGGAGTTTAAACTTACTCACGCCCAGGCTCACACTACTGCTTTCCCGCTGCTTTTAGCAAGATGTCTCATCTGTATAACTGGAAATCTAGCTCCCCCTAACCATAGCCAATGAGTTGAGGAGGTTATGGCTCATTTGAAGTTGGAAAAGCTTAGATTCACCACTCAGGGTTAGGTAAATAAATTCCCCAAAATACAGTAACCTTTCCTGGATTACTAAAATGATGTATACAACATGACAAATGTGACTTAATGACTGTATAATTGAAGATTAATTGGGTTATGTCTCATTATATATTGAATATTGATTGTTGTTTTGTTTGTTTTTCCATCATTTGTATATTTTATATTATTGATCTTTCAATATTTAGTATGACTTGTATTTGTGTCACTGTCATCTGATTTCATTATTATTATCATTATTATAGTTATTGTTATTATTATGTGTTGGCCAGTCTCCCAGGTTTGGGGTGGGCAGGGATACACTTGTTCTTTGCATTGTATATAATGACTAAAAAATGGTGAAAACACCTGAATAATAATAATAATTTTCTAATTGCGGTTGAAGATTGGATGGCGGAAAATTTTCTTCAGCCTAAATCCTCTGAAACAGAAATTTTTATTATAGGCATTGAGTACACACACTTATAGCCGAGTTTTGTCTGCTCTTGGTACTCTTACTCAGCATGTTTTACCTACTGCTAAGAACCTTGGAGTTATTTTAGATCAGAATCTCACTCTCAAGCCCCATGTTTGAAATGCTAGCTCAGTTATTTCTTCTCCACTTGAACATTAACTCTACTATTAGATCTTTCATTACTTTTCATGATCTTCACAGTCTTACAATAGTTTCATTACTTCTTGTCAGGATTATTGTAATGCCGTGTTTACATGATCGCATATCTTCAATGTCCAAAACAGAACTGCTGCACTTATCATTAAAGCATGATAACATATCATAGCTTTCCTTCACTGGCTTTAGAATTGATTTGAAAATTTTAGTCTTGACCTTTAAGGCCCTGCCTGCGTGGCACCAAGCTACGTAGCTGAACTTCTAAATTATTACTCCCCGACCTTTATGTTGAGATCCTCTAATAAGGCCTTGCTAGTTATTACACACTCTAGGCTGAAGACCAAGGGTAATGGTTATAGTCATCTTTCACTGTTATGGCCCCAGCCCTTCAGAGTAGTACATCCTAGACTTAAAAGTTCACTGCCTTCTTTTAAAGTTTCTCAAGATTTAACTGTATGGCTTTTTCTTAATTATTGTGTCTGTTACTTATTTTATCTGTCACTCATATCCCTACTTTTAACTTTTTTTATTTTTTTTGTTTGTTTATTGACTGTTATAGGCCCATTTTACATGTCACAATTAGTCCCCACGTTGTGGGGGTGGAGAGGAACTTAGATTGGGTTTGGGGGATTAAGGCTGGATGCCCTTCCTGATGCCCCATGGTGGATTCGAACCTGCTACCCGTGGCTCTTCAGCTCTTGAAGCGAGTGTGCAAACCACTGAGCTACCTTATTCTGTTTATTGACTGTGGTTTATGTATTTGATTGTCCTGCTTTTTATTTGCCTTTGTTTTTGAAACACTTTATAATGGTAGTTTTGAAAGGTACTGTATAAATAAGGTTATTATTTATTATTTCCTTGGGATCCAAGCTCTCTCTCACCCGGAGAAGTCTGGGAGCACTGTGAGGATCATGTTCTTTGATTTCTCCAGTGCTTTTAACATGATACAGACTGCGTTTCTGGGGGATAAGCTGGAGCAAACAGGGGTAGACCATCACCTCACAACATGGAATTTGGACTACCTCACCAACCACCCACAGTATGTGATGACAGGGGGCTGTGTATCTGATATGGTTGTTTGCAGTGTGGAGGCCCTGCAGAAAATGGTCCTGGCTCCATTCCTCTTCACCCTCTAAGCTGTAGATTTCTCACATAATTCACCCACTTCTCACCCAGTTCCCTGATGACTGCAATCGTCAGCCTCATCACAGATGGGGATGACGGGGAGTACAGAGAGCTAATTCAGTCATGATTCTGTGCACGGGTGCCAGTGGAACCACCTCCAGATCAATGCGGGTAGAACCAATGAAATGGTGTTGGATCTTCGCATGTGCACACACAAGTGAATATCCAAGGGATGGACATTGAGATGGTGACATCTTATAAGTATCTTGATGACATGTAAATTCGTGAAGCATTCCTCATTTTTGGAGTGGCATGGCTCAGTGGGTAGAGCGGTCATCTAGCAATCAGAAGGTTACAGGTTCGATCCCCGGTCCTGCATATAGCATGTCAAGGTGTCCTTGAGCAACACACTTAATCCCTAACTGCTACCTGAGTGCCATACGCTG
Organism: Regalecus glesne; assembly: GCA_900302585.1. Lineage (NCBI taxonomy): Eukaryota > Metazoa > Chordata > Actinopteri > Lampriformes > Regalecidae > Regalecus > Regalecus glesne. The sequence goes on from OMLC01000709.1 coordinate 5,567, forward strand.
GCAGCTCACTGCTCCAGTATAGGATGGGTTAAAATGCAGAAAAATCCATATTTCCCCTAAGGGGACTGATAAGAGAATCCATCTATTTATGCTCACCTGAACGATAAACTGGACTGGACTGACCACTCAAAGACACTTTAAATAAGGGCCAGAGCAGACCATATCTGATGAGGAGACGGGGGGTCTTTTTTTATTGCAGGGACACTCCTCAAGACATTTTATGAGAATGTGGGGACACCAGCCATCTTTTATGGAGTGGTCTGCTGAGATGGGATAGAGGAACAGACTTAATAAACTCATCAAGAGAGCCAGCTCTGTCTTGGGATGCCCCCTCAACACTGTGGAGGTAGTGGGAAAAGGGGGATGATGGCTAAGCTGTCATCCATAATGGACAATGGGATCCTACCTCATACAAGACTCCCTTGCTGCACTGGAGAGCTCCTTCAGTGATAGATTGCTGCATCCAAAGTGTTTGAAGGAGCATTTTCGCAGGTCTTTTCTTCCTGCAGCTGTTAGACTTTAAACCAGTACTGCTTTCCTAATAGACCAAATGCACATCAAGACTTAGCAACTGGATTTCATAACCATTCACTTAACTGCCGAGTCTGTTTATATTGCTTCTATATTTTTGTATGCCTCTCTGGTTTTGCTTTCCACTTTGCTGCTGTAACACTGCAAATTTTCCCCCGTGGGACTAAAAAAGGAATATTTATCTTATCCCGAACACACTTTTGGTTAAAAATAAACTGAGTTGAGGATATTTAGTTTCATAATCATTTTTTATTTTATTTTGAATTGGCTTATATGGAGGTATAATAGCCAAAGTGGAAAAAGTGGAAGGCTTAAGTTCAAAGCCTTATTGCAACAAGCGTCGTTCCCTGCTGTAGTATGACCAAATAAGAAACATAATCCCTACAACCTGCATGGACACTGTTCTATAGGTGACCCTCTTCTCTAAATAGATGGTTGTGGGGCTTTTATAATAGATGAGGGTTTTTATAATAGATAGATAACCAGAGAATATTTTGCTCCCACTCAACAGTTTGATTTTACAGTCAGTTTCAGAGAACAATGAGTTTGCCACCAAAAGGTTAATCTGAGGTGTTTAATTTCTTTATACTTCACAGGAGAAGGAAAAAGCACATGAGGGAGCTCGACCCATGAGGGCCATTTTCTTGGCTGATGGGAATGTCTTCACCACAGGTTTCAGTCGTATGAGTGAGAGACAGCTTGCCCTATGGAACCCGGTAGGTTGTCTAGTTTATGGCATCTTCAATGTATAGCCATACCATGGCTTGTTAACACCGTCTTTAAGCAACAGTAAACTGATTATCTGATGGGTTTTCTTTTAACTAAAATTCAATATATGAATAAGCATACAGCTTTATCATGAGTTTCAAGATTCCATAATAACACTGCATAGCTTTTTTCAGAACTTGCAATTCAATTTATTTATTTATTTTTTTGGTTGGCAAAAGAGAAAGCCTTCAAGTATGTTCAGTGGCAGAGGTCAAGTTGGATATGTGTGGTTTTGAGAAAACAAGAGTGTTATCCTCCACCCTACACAATGGTGACCTCTGGACAAACAAGCTGTAGATTATTCACCCCGATCCCTAAACCTTCTACATTAGAAACGTTTTTATTCTTCTGCTAATTAACTCCATCAGAATCACTGATTGGTCTTCATACCCAATTTCAGCAAAGCATGGATGACGCCATTTCTGTTCATGAGATGGATACCAGCAATGGAGTGCTCTTGCCCTTCTATGACCCAGATACCAATGTGGTTTACCTTTGTGGGAAGGTAAGACATTGTTTTGAGCGCTCAATAAGTTATTTTTCACTTAAATAATATCCAGATGGAGTATAGGAGCTCAATCTATTACTTTCAGCTATTGAGTTGTCCAACCCAAGAGTGGCCTGGCTCACTCATTTCACTTTGGTTTGATGCCATGCGCTATCATTTCTTGTGTTGCATTCAGTACAATATCTGTAGACTATTTTTGTTATATAATAATTATTTTTACGCTTCCTCTGCACATAAACATGAATAAAATGATTTTCCAGTTTCTATCAATAAACCATAAACACATCTTACAGCGTGACAAACTTTTAGAGCGACAGTAGTCAAAAACACTGTGCCCATCTGAGGTCTAATACCTAACAACATCAGTGACTACTAACTACATACTTGAGTCCTAGATACCAGCAAATTGACACCCGATGTATACATAGTGAATAACAATGTCTGATTATTCCAACTACATATTCGGCTCCTATCTGTAACATTTGCATGTATTTTTTTTTGTTTAGCTGAATATGGACTTCTATCTGTTCTATCTGTTTTACAGGGTGACAGCAGCATCCGCTACTTTGAGATTACGGATGAGGCTCCATATGTCCACTACCTCAACACTTTCACCACCAAGGAGCCCCAGAGAGGCATGGGCTACATGCCAAAGAGGGGCCTTGACGTCAACAAGTGTGAAATAGCTAGGTAAGCCCAAACAAGCAGTAGGGGTGTCTCATTTAAACAATTTCAAATCCAGACTGACAAGAACCATCTAAATTCAACTAAGTTCATGTCTTAACCCTTTCATTGGACATTAATAGAATCAATATAGATAGATGCAGCATCACCCAAATGGCTCCGTTCTGACATTGTCCTTGTTAAAGAACAGTGTAATCTCAGATTACTACAATTATATTATATTGGGTGGCACACTGGCACAGTTGTTAGAACTGTTGCTCACAGCAAGAAGGCCCTGGGTTCAAATTCCATCCCTGGTCCTTTCTGTGTGGAGTTTGCATGTTCTCCTCATGTGTGTGTGGGTTTCCTCCAGGTGCTCTGGTTTCCTCCCACCATCAATGAAAAATTGATAAAGCTTTTCCCCTTATAGATGAAACAAAAATCTTGTATAATTATTCAATTTCAAGTATTTATTGACAGCTCATAAATTGAAAAAAGACAAGGCCAACTCATACTGTATTTGTAAAGGATAAGAAAATGACTCAGTCAAAACAGAGCTGACACTAGGATATAGCAAAACAGTGTATTGAATGTAATAGACTGGAGGTGTGTTATTAAAAGAAGGTGACCCACGAGCAACAAATTAATTACTGGATCTTGTAAATAGATATCAATTTTATATTAAAAAAAGATAAGGTACTACCTACACTGTGATCTTATGTTACATTTAGAATTTTTAAATCAGTAATCAACAGTGATGCATTTTTCTGTTCAATCCATGAATAATTGTTTGAGTGCTGAATTTTTTTAGCAATTTTGACGCAGATTCAAATCTTATGATTCGACCCGAGAGCCCTACCAAGCAGAGGTAGTTAGGCAATAACGGTCTGATATTCACCCTCGACTAATTAAAGTGAAGTGGAATTTTTACCTCGTCCACTAGGCGGTAGTATTTACTCACAATATAATTTACAAGCTTCTGTGATGAAGCCCAAGAGGAAAAGAGCTACTGTGAATTAAATTGTTGTCTGTACACTCCTAGCTGTGCACAAAGGTTTGGATAATTGTTCTTTGTAATTGTGTGTTAACAGATTCTATAAGCTGCATGAAAGGAAGTGTGAGCCTATCATCATGACTGTACCTAGAAAGGTAAGCATCCTCAATAACAACTTGGTATATTTATTGGGTCACATGAGCTTTCTTTTTCACTAGCTATGCCGTTAAGCATCTGTGTAGCTGGGTTTTGTATAGATAGTGTTCTTTTCACCCCTCCTCTCCAGTCGGACCTGTTCCAGGACGACTTGTACCCAGATACGGCAGGACCGGATCCTGCCGTGGAAGCTGAAGAGTGGTTTGAGGGCAAGAATGGGGACCCCATCCCCATCTCCCTCAAACATGGCTATGTCCCAGGCAAGAATCGTGACCTCAAGGTTGTCAAGAAGAACATTCTGGACAACAAGTTGACCAAGAACACAGAGAACACAAGCCCCGCTAACAAGTCTGCCTCTCCCACTCCATCCATTGTAAGTTTTCTTGTTTAAGGAACAACAATACACTTTAGGATGTTAAATAAAATATAAATAAATAAATGAATGTTACATTCAGTATAAAGCAAATTTAGACCGTGCTCTATAGTTAGGATTTGACAATATAGTACTTTTTCAGTCACTCTTCGATGTTTTCATGAAGTTTTGGATGTTAAAACATGTAATGAATGTTTGCATCTTTTGCCATCATGCTATGTATACTGGATTACTCTGCGTTGCTAGGGTTTCAACACCTGTAGTTTCACCACTGTGACTTGTTAATTAATGCCCCTCAATTCTGCACCACAGCTGTCTCACAGGGACACACAAGCCTTTCCAGACTGACTATATATTTTTAAGAAGCATGGCAGATTACTGGCTGACTTCATAAGGTGGTTTGTAGATGTTGTTCAACCCCTACTCTGACCCACAAACTAAGGCTCTGCTGCTGCTCTTCTGGGCGCCTTGCCGCTGGGCGTTCTGCCCCACCTCACCCACAACATAGCCACCCGCTTTGGTCCCAGCCCATATGGGCCTCGGCCTCTTCTCTCTGCAGCTGTGGCCTGTAATCATACTGTAGTTCACTGGGGCTCCTGCAATGCTGCCTGTAAAATGTATTAACCCTCAATACTCCAGGCCCTGCCAACATGGCTCATGGTGAGAATAAGTAGTCGTTTAGGAAAAGGATTTATCCTATTATCAGTATAGAAGTCTACTCGAGGAATCATATCTGACATTGCTCCAGTGTTTGACCATAGACATGCTTTTGTGATTGATAAATATGAACATGCCAAGCAATTTTCTCATGTGTTCCCCTCCTGTTTCATGCAGAAAAGTGAAGCCAAGCTGGAAGAGATCTTGAAAGAGATCAAATCTCTTAAGGATCTGGTCAGTAGTCAGGAGAAGCGAATCATCAAACTTGAAGAGCAGATGTCCAAAATTGCAATTTAAAGGACCCTTTCCCCAACCCACTACAATTCAGGACGTTTCATTGGCTGGGAGGTAGGCGGGACCAGTCACTGCCAATCTCAATGACAGCGTTCCTCCTGAGGCCTGCCTCGCAACGATCCCTAGCAACATTCCAGATGAACTTTTTTCTTATCCAGCCCCTAACCCCCGTTAAGACAAATGGAAGAAGGACGTGTGGCATAGTTTTGCAGAAAATATTCTTGCTTTCTGTTGAAAGATAAATCTACTCTTATTAATTTGTGGCAGTCATTTTTATTTTGTGATTATTGTATAAAAAAGTCTTACATATTCCTTCTCATTTTAGAATTATGACCAAGAAAATCCCAATGTGAACAACGTCTATTTACTATGGTATACCCAAATGTTTTTTCTAAGTAGCTATCAGTATTTCAGTAGCTCCATACCCTTCTTATTATACTGTTGCCAAATTTAACTGAATTCTGTTTACACCTGATTGACAGTATTTTTTTTCTGTTTTTTGTGGGGAGTTTCAAAATGCAAATGGTGAGGCTGAACACAGCAGACCAGCAATGAGGGGGGCGGGTATCATCCATTTTATCAATTACTGTTAAAAAAAAAATTAAAAAATATATCACTGAAAATTCAAAACCCATTTATAAAGGAAATTACTTCAGATTTATTCAGTTTGGCTGCAACAGTCTTTGACAACAAGGATTCTCAGACATAATTGATACATAATTCTCACAATCCGAGTTGAATCTCTGTATCAATGCCTCCTTTCTGGCATGTCTGCTACCCTCCCCCCTCCAACAGTTGATGTAAACATGCAGTCGTTTTGTACTGGTTAGATAATATCCATTGTCCATTTAGAAGTAAAAGACGCCCATTTGCCATCATTTTACTATTGTTTGTGTGAAAAAGGACACTTTGTAAAATTCCTCTCTACATTCTGAAATCACTCTAGTCCATGATGCTGACTCTGGTCCAGTGGTGAGGTGTAATTGTGACATATATGGGGTTTTATGGATATAATTTGTGTGTTCTGCCTTTGGGATGACCATTGACAGTGTGGAATTTTGGCCTTTCCCCAGAAAAGCCCTGCAAGCTGGGCTTTGTTTTTTTAGAAGAGGTTCAGTCACCACCCTCAAAGATGAGTATGTTTAAGCTTGCTCATGTTTTAACATTCAAGTGTAGTCAAGTACAGTTGTATTCTCCAAATTTTCAGTCCATTATGCGCCATCACCATCCCAGTTTAAAACATTGACAGTAGTGCTTGCAGAATCAACAATTAATTAATCTACATTTCATCTATTTTACCTTGACTCAACTTTAAGTGTCGGTTGATAAAGCCGCCACTCGCTTCAGGAACTATTCTTAAGTTTTACAGCTTAAAGTATACATGGATACATGCCACATGTGTCCTGAGCCTACTGGGTAATGTGTTATGGGTATACCTTTTTTCCCTTCTCGTGGTTAGTCTTCACAGGCAGGAAACATGAGGGAGGGGTTGGTTATGAAATGGACTCACAGCAGAATGTGACTGAGGTTTCCCCATTTCTCTGATGAATTGAATATTTGGGTGATTGGTTCACTATTAATTTTGGTCTGTTTCTTGTCCCAGGTATGCTCTTTGCATTTCCCTCCACTTATCCCCCTTAGCACTTCCACTTATGTTTAAAAAAAATGTTATTCATCAACTGTCCCAAGTTTGTAAAGTAAAACAACAAGAAAAACATAGGCCCATTTAGATTGTCCCCATTTATTTTGACGGATTTGCCAACTGCAGCAAAAGCTCTGTTGTCTTGGTATTTTAGTTCATTTGTGAGACAGAAGGTGAGATAAGACAGAAGGTGAGATGGATAGTGGTTTGGTCTGTTATTTGCCTTTTAAAGTTTGTTACCACTGCAAAGACATGAAAGTGCCATGAGGAGACTGTGGGAGTGTTGATTAGAGGACGGTGTGAATAGTTTTGACTTAGAGTTGCTTAGAAGTAATATTGGATAGGTGCACACACTTAACTACACTTGGAGATACTTAACAAATGAAGTACTTGACACACACTCTCATCAGTGGACCAAATTCGGAGAGCATGTCAGCGCCCCCCTGGCTTTCGTCAAGTCTTCCCAACCCATCCCACAGTGCGACACGCACAAAGCTGCACTTCATCTTGAGGTTTGTTGTGTAGCATTCTCGAATGAAATCTGATGCCAGTTTATACGAATGCGCCCAACAACTGAACGCTTTCCACCACGGTACGGGTATTTAAAAATAAAAAAAGATGTCAAACTGGGAAGCTGTCAGCTGCATGCGTGGCCCATTGACTAGTTGGTAGTTTTTGAGATACAACTCTGAATTTGAGTACCACTTGTTAGCATAGACCACTAGCAAGAGAAAGCTCTGAGATGCAGAGTGTTGTGGATATGAGGGTCTCTCATAGAAGACCTGTTGTCTTTGACTAGACTGCCCTATCCTACATCAATCCGCCACTCTATGGCTTTGTAGCACTCTAGGCACAGGAGTCCTGACGTGAGGATTATTAGCTGGTAGCTGTTTAAGGGACACTGTAGGTTGGGAAAATTGTGTGGTTGAAAGGTAGATGTATGTTTTGTAATAAAGGCCTAGAAAATAACTGAAAGTTATGTAAATAACATGACCATATTTTTTTGTTCCTTTGTATTTTTTCCCTTTTTTATGTTCAGTGGTTGTGCTGAAGAGGGTATTTGTCTGGGAGTTGGGTTATGGTGGGTGTTAAATGTGTCCCCTCGTTTGTGTTCCCCACACCTTGCTATCAAATGCATCGTGATAAAAACAGAACCTCCATTTCATCACAGGTGTTATCAATATTTGAAACAAAGAAAGTACTCGAAGAAGAAAACAAGACCGGGGTTAAGCCTTGTGTGGAGGTCTGCTCAGCGTTTCTGTTCATTATCCCTGCTTCAAATATCAAAGGTTGATTATAAGAAAAAATAAAGAGATTTTAAAAAGTGGGTTCCCTTGTGGTGTTTTGAATTTGTTGCTGTTCTGACTTGGCTGTGTTTTTCTGCATTAAACCAACAGCCTGTTTTTCCAAATTATTGAGTATCAACGCTCCAAATGCTCAATGAGATGACTGACAAAAACCAATGCAAACATGGATCATGTGTTCACATATTGATGTTTGAGACTGATATGGATGCTGTCTAAAACTGACGCTAAAAGGATCACTTGTGTCTTAAAGTTGTAGTGTGCCTTTTTAAGTGCAAAGGCATGAAGCCATTTCACACTGCGATTCAACTATGTCAACGCACTGCTAATCGAGCAACGTACGAATAACTTGCAAATGCACAAATGCTGATTTTCGTGCAGTTACGAGAGCCGCATTGGTACAAAGGAAATTTCACTGATTTTTTTTCCTGTTTGTGTATGAACACTGATACGTAGTGGGGTGGAGTTCCAGTCGGGGGTTAAATTTGGATTTATTATGTGGGGCCCCGTTTTAGCATGGGTCTGCGTGGATGCATCATACACGTACACACCCCCACGCTAAAACAATTCCTTTTTTAAAAATGAAAGGAAATAATTCAGTTCTACATTAGTGCCTGGCGTGGAATCAAAACAATAAAAACTATGCCACACTGTTCAGTCTTGCTAGTTGGGCGGTTAGCTGGATAGCTTGCCTGGCACGATAGCCTACGTTTAACACGGCCAGTGTAAGTAACGGCGCCTCAATTAACGCTAGCCTTTTAGTTTTGCCAACATGGGCACATTAGCTAGGTAGCTAACGATAGCTACACTATCAAATTAGATGGCCAACACTAACATTAACTCTACAAAGTACGTTACCTTAATCATAGGTTAGGCAATCGTCTAGGTAGCTAGCAGGCTAGCCATAGCAAAGCAAGGTAACGAATGCAACTAAGGTTAGTTAGATATCTAACGTTACCCCATGATATTTGTTTAGTGATTTAGTAAATACAAGTACCTAAAATCTCAGTATTAGAGACAACATTGTTTAATCGTAATATCAGAGAAACTTCAAGATATACTCACTCACCAATCTGAAGATTCCATATCCCATGCCATGAGCAGGTTAACGTTAGACCAGGTGACGACTGACGATCATGACAACTGCTCCCCATCTCCAATCAAATCCCTGGTGCTGGAATAATCTACAGGTAACAGGGGCAGTTTAGGATTCAAGAGGCATATGATGTCCCGTAGGGCAGAGGAGGTGGAGGCCATCATGGTAGAAGAGGGAGCAGCCATGACAGCCCCAAAGCTGCACCATCATATGCGGGCACTACAAGAAAGTTAAGGAGGAGCCAGTCACACCCGTCCTGGCAGCATGAAGAGTAAAATATTTCAGTGGTGAGGTTCCAGGAAACAACGGTGCTAAAGATGGGAGTATTAGACGACAGGAGGATGCCTCTACTAACAAATTTGGAGGCATGTCACCCAACTAACTACCCACCACCTCTCCTGAACTGGGAGAACGGCCAAGGGTCGTCCTGCCCATACCTTCAGCTTGGTGAGACCAGGGGTCCTGGGAGAAGAAGTACTGTGGATGCCAAAAGAAGTAAAGATGGAGACAGTTACAGGCTTTGTGCTAGAATGAAGGGGAGAGATAAACTGACTCTGAGGATGGGAGACACAGAAGTACATTAAGAATTTTATCTAGCAGACATACAAGAGAGCTGTGTTCCTGTACTGGATGCTTTGAGAGCTGTTGATGTGGCGGTAGAGGGGGCTGGAGGTGGGCACATCTGTAAAAGATGTCACCAACCAAGATTGGGGGATTTCAATGTCTGGATGACCACCTCGAACCAGTGATCCGCTGGCTAGCATGTAGAGAGGGGCCAAGGAGACAGATGGGAGGTCCCCACTCACCCACCACCAGTGCTACACACAGTTTATGCCCCTCTGGAGTGGGACACATTGGCATTATCTTGGCAGCATGCCAATATGGCACCATAAGATGAGGACAACTTGTTGGGAGCTCCCTTACCAAGACTCTCTGGCAGCTGCAGGAAAGGCTCGACTGGGGGAGGTGTCAGTGAGACATTGAGCAGTTCTGCCATAGCTGTAACACTTGAAATGCAAAGAAGAGAGCCTATGGTGCACCTTGCCACCCAAAATAGTACACGAGGGGCACAAAGTATGGCTGTAAAACCCACAGTGAAAGAAGGAATTTCAAAGCTGCACAGCAACTGGGAGGGGCCCTGCCTCATCCTGAAGAGGATATCTGAGGTGCCCTATAGAGGGAAGCTCCACAGCCGCACTTGCAGTCATCCTTTACCAGGAAGTACGGTGAGAGGAGGTTGGGGGCCAGACTCCTGTTCCTCTGTAGACCAGGCTGGTGGCATCAATCATTGATCTGTGATCCTGTTTATGCTGTAAATTGTATCTTATTCTGTGTACACATCATCCATTGCACGCCTGTCCATCTTGGGAGAGAGATCCTCCTCTGTTGCTCTCCCTGAGGTTTTGTCCTATTTTTCTCCCTGTCAAATGGGTTTTTGAGAGAGTTGTTCTTTATCCGATGGTAGGATCTAAGGACAGGATGTTGTGTTAATGTAAAGTCCACTGAGGCAAATTGTTACTTTGTGATAACCCTAAGATATGGACTGAGAAGTCCGTTATAGGTCCACATTACAATGCATAGGGGTAGATTTGAGTGAGAAATCGAGGGAGCACTGAGTCGTTCCCACCAATATTTTTAGTGGTCACAGTGGTCCCAGTTTTTCTTGTTTAAGCTCCATAACCTCTCCCACATATTAGTTCTAGGCAGAGTTGCAGGTTTCCCATCGGTAGTAGCTTCTGTGCAAGGTTTAAATCGGTCGTAGTTCAAAAGACTCACGTTAAATGATTTTATCAGAATCTATGATCTCTACTGGTAGTAAATTAATTCAAGGGTCAGATCAATTCTCATTTGTGTGCTATTTAATCGCTTTAACTTGACCAACTAGCATTTTATTGTTAACAACATTATGGGGATGTTCTCTCCAAAATGGGAAAATTGATATTGGATCCCTTTAATGAAGGTCCATATTTCAAAGACAATTCAGGGCACACGTGAAGGTGTAAAAAGACGTTAAGTCCACGATACAACAAAGAGAAGTGAAGAATGCCACCTTATTTGACATTGTATCCTTACAGTAAAATGTGTCTTCTTTATTTAACCCATCCTATTGGAGTATAATAGCAATGAGCAGCTGCAGTGCCGGGGAACTAACTCCAGTTCTTTTTCTAATTGTTTGGACAGGGGCACAGGCAGGAGTATGAACCCTAACATGTCTATTTGATGATGGGAGGAAACCAATGTACCCAGAGGAAACCCACACAGACACAGGCAGAACATGTCAATTCTACACAGACAGGACTCAGGATGGTAATAAACCCAGGAGCTTCTTGCTGTGAGGCAACGGTCATAAATACCCACCCTCCATGCCTTAAAACAAGAAACAGATATTAAATAAGAATATTATTAGTATGTGGTAGCTCAGTGGCAGAGCAATCATTTTTGGGAAATGATAAGCCAGGCATTTCAGGTTTTGTACACTCCCAGCCTTAACGCCCCCAAACTCCATCTAAATCCATGTCCCCCCCTACAACATGAGGACTAATCATGACACGTAAAAATGGACCTCTCATTAAAATGATATAATGGATTAAATGAAAGGTTGACCTAGGTTGGTTCAATAATCTAATAAAAGGCTAATCAGATAGAGGTAGAATCTCCCGTTACAACCTGTTGAGATTCAGTTCACCAGTGCAACCAACACGAAAAACCAACTGGAGCAGAACTTGTAAGGTAACAATAATTATAGCTTCATGTTTGCAGATTG
>OMLC01000712.1:0-15795 GCA_900302585.1 Regalecus glesne
GTATTGCAATTTGACTATATCTATATTCCCTTTCTAAGGCTTCATCCATTCTTATTAATAGTACAATTTGAAAAATCTAATCACACCAAAAACAAGGTACAAAAATCATATTCATTTAAAACCCCATCTCTGTTACAAAAGCTTGAAACACGAGTATGCTTCCCAAGGTAAACATTCGAACGATTCAAATCCAAATAACTAGAGATGTAGAAATCATTACAACCTCTTTGCAGAGCACTTGTTCGCTGTACCTCTACATAGCAATTCAGCTGAGGAAATGCTGCAATACTGGAATTGTCACTGCCTAGTAATTCCAAAGTTGCACTGAATCACCCCCCCATCACACACACACAAAAACAATCCCTATAAGTTACAATAATATACAAGAGTATTAAGGAATACCTGTTCAGATTTTTTCTTGCTTCTTCTAAACATACTGAAGAGGCCTTTGTTTTCCTTCTCTTTCTGAGTCTTATTTTTGCCTGGTGCAACTGTACCTGTAAAGAATGGTGTTAGCAAGATGATGTATGCAAGTACACTGAAAGCACTGGTTATGTAGCTCACGCACACTTACTCGTTGGTGAGAGTAGACACAGAGGAGAAGAAGGTTGGTCTGCAAAGCCAACAAATGTTGTGTTGAGAGAGAAGCAGGTGGAACATACCATGGCGATAGAGGGAATAATTTAATAAGCCAACATGAATTTATGGTCAAAAGCTCATCTCTGCAGCAGTTTGTTCTTTTTAGCATACAATTACTCACCTTTTGTGTCCCTTGCATAAACTTCTCTAATGGCATAATCATTGAGAGAATTAGACAAGTCCAACGGGCCCTGTGACTGGAGATCTCTTAACAGAACCGTGGTCTCCGTGTTAAATTCACATTTCTCACAAATGGCCGGTAAGAGTTCTGCCAGGGGAACTCGAGGGTTGACGCGTAGTATGGTCTTCTGGGTCTTTTTGTAGTTTATCACCATACGAATAGTGGCCTGGAAAATATAAACAGTGCCATCTCTCTCACGAAATCCATGTTTGATTCAAGTTAAAGGGTGGCGATATTACTAAGTGTTCAACTACCAACAAAAGCACCTGAATGCACACTGTACCTCAGGCATCTGAGGGACGATCTTTTTATTCTTTTCTTCCATTCCTTTGGGTTTAAGCAGCAACTTCTCCGCCTCCAGATTTCCTATCAGAGCGTTGGGTTTGAACTTGATGTGGTTTCTGTTGGCGGTGACCAACTCTAAGGTGTGGCTCGAAGGGTTAAGGTGATACTTGGCACATAGCATCACCAGTAGATCCATTAAGGGTTTGCTGAAAGTCACAGCGGGAGGGAAAAAAGGGGAAACAATGAATATCATTCATCACAGGGAGGTATAGTGGTAAATTCTGGTTTTGTGCCAGTTACACTGTGCAAAATAGGTCTTCCTCGTTACACCACTTAGGAGGCTGATAAAAAATGTGATCCGACATGTTTGATGCCGTGGGGCAGGATAAAAAAAGGAAGCAGTTGTGTCTAGTCTGCATTTTGCGATGACATGACAGTTTGGGTTTAGTAAGAAAAAGAACACATCGAACCTATGTGCAATTAGATTGATAAAAGGGCTCCGTGTGGTATGATAAAAATAGTTATATTATTTTATAGTGCGCTGCCAACAACAACTACAAGAAGCTTCCCTACAGTTAGAAGATTCCTGTGACCATGAAAGCTTTTGGAATACAACGTCATAAATGTAATCCTCGCTATAATGAATCCACTGTGCAGTTTGGGGCTTTTAACCAAATTCAGAAGGAGAAAAGTAGAGGGGAGAATTCTATGCTTAATCCTTTTATATTGAATTGTTCTCGGCCATTTCTCAAGAGGCCAACGGGCACACGATATCTATGAAGGAATGTATGAGTCGTGTGCAATGTGAGAAAAGGATAGGGATATCTCAAGCAAACTTTGTTGATTGAGAGCCGGTCCAGCATGTGTAAACAGACTTGCAGAAGGACACAAAGACCTTGGTCTGATGTTGAGATATGTTGACAGTTGTTGATCTGATTAGCTGGTAAAGTCACGGCAAAAATCTCAGTCTGGGGTTTCCACTCCCATGCATCCCGTGTCTGTTTCCACTGAGGATCCGATCCAAATAATCAAGTGTTTTTAGGAGTTAAACCATGAAATTCGACCGTAACACTACCCTCTGTATTAGTAAGTGCAGAGTTACAGAATGAAGCATGCCACACTCCTCCCCCCTCCTTTAAATGGCCGACAGACTAAAAACCAAAACCACAAAGGCGGTCGCTCGACCTTTTTGACTCAACCTAATTGAAAGTGAATTTTGTTGGATGACACAATAATAATGAAATCAGTCCCATTGATATAGCATGCCAACTGAATGTCTGAGCTGTTAAATGTTCTGGTTAAAACCATTTTGATGAACATATCACGCCACTTTTCTCAAATCCACAAATGCCATCATCCTACAAAGGTTATCACATTAATTTAAAAAGAAGAATCTCGGATATCCATACGTTGCACCCAAAGGTGTTCTTAAAGCATGCTAAATGTGAATCTTTATGCACACATCTTAAACAGAGGGTTGTTTTTGGCCACTATAGCTGGCCCTGAGGGGGCTTCACCCATTGAGACCCATATGACAAGGGTCTCGTGATTTTCATTTTGATGTAAACTGTGCGGTCTCACCTGCCATGTACTGTGGTCATCTTCTCCACACCACCAGGTAGAACCACAACCAGAGAGAGATCTTTTTCAGTCAGGTTCTCTTTCTTGTCCATAGTGAAATGGGGGTATCCTGGGTACCTCTGGGGGAATCCAGGGGAGTCCAGGCTATTTACATCTGGGGGAGACGGGGCTTTACTTTTCACTGACACCCTGCTGTTGAACAAGAAAAAAATACACTAATTCTTACTGTTGCCTTGGTAACTTGAATATTTGTGAGACTATTGCCTCTATGTAATCAGATGAATTGTATTATGTGATTCATCAAGTCATGCCAGAAAGAAAGAGTTTGGGGACCCTTTTAAACCCACTAGAAAAGAAGTTTAAAAACTCTGAAAGGACAATTACATGCACCATGTGATTGAATAATTTTCCTCTTTTAATCTCTGGTGTTGAACATTTATGTCCAGCTACAGGTTCAATCCAGTTAAACCTGGCTGTTTGCATTATCATATAGAAAAATGCAACGTGTGTGTGTGTGTGCATGTGTGTGTGTGTGTGTGTTTTCAAATGCCAGTGGTAGTTTCTGAAATGTAAAACGACAATCTGATTGAAAATCAAACTGGATCAGACAGCATGAAAGGAATCCTTTCTTCCTCAAGTTAAACTCAGCATTGAGGCAACTGCATGAAAGAGCTGAAAGTCACAAGACGCTCAAGTGAAGAGATTTACTCATTGGGCCTGAAGAAGGGGCTGTAAATGGGCAAAACATATGAGACCGACAACGAAGGCTCTGATTGTGATATCAGTTTAAACAACTGAGGAGAACCATCTTTAGAGTTTTAAATACTCAGGAAACTTGGTTTTATAATCCAGTTTAGAGTGGGGTTCGGATACTCAATGCAACACCCACCTCATTTTGAAGCTCCCTTCCAGTGCTAATCTGGTGATTATCTATTTTGTTTGCCCTTTTTACTGAGACTTAAGAGTCCCTCTAACTATTGACGCAGCATAGTGAGTAGCCATGCTATGAGATTTACAGACCGATCAGTTCTGCAACATTGAAAAGCTGGCACTGACACATTGCTTTTACTGTGGTTTCATTCAGCATGAGGATTTTCTGGCCTGAAAAACTGACCATCTGTTATGCGGCCATGCAACGGATATCTTAAAAGCTGCCTACATTTTAATCTAATTAAACCATTATCACATTAATAGATTGGGTTCCCCAGGAGGCATGAAACACTGAAAGCCAGGGTGTTTAAGCACAGCCTAATAGAGTTCAATTTGACTGAGATCATCATTGTTCTGGCGACGTCCTTACAACATTTAGTTCTAGAGCCCTCATTCATACCCGTTTCAAATCTGTTTCTCCTAGAGCCCAAAGCAAAGATCAGGTAATAAAATACGGATAACATATTCAAAGTGTATTAAGTACATCGTATATTGAGCCATTGATCTATCCAACCAGATGCTCTTCCACAATCGATGTATTGTGGTTATATACACTGTGAGCGTGGCATTGATAGTGCCAAGGTTAAGGGCGTAATTCCCACTTAGGCCGCCCATACAGTGATGCATGTTTAATCGTGAAGTCCTTTGTGCCCCAGTGCTAGGAATGCAGTCATTTATAAGAATATCACAGACGCCACAAAGTACCATCAAGTTCAATTCCCCACGCAGCCAGGCCAGTGGATTTGGTTTTCAGTACAGGTAGTAGTAGATGGATAGATTGTTTTATTAGCCACACAACCAAGGCCGGGGAAATTTGTCCTCTGCATTTAACCCATACTACCGCAGTGTGAGCGCAGCCACAGGGAGCACTTAGAGGTTCTGTGTCTTGCTGAAGGACACCTTGACATGCTTTCTTCAGGGGCTGGGGATCAAACCATCAACATCCAATTACAAGACGTTCATCCTCCCTCCTGAGCTATGCCACCCCAGTAGTAGTAGTAGTAGTAGATTACAATTAACTACACACAACATCAGAGGTGCAAAGGAGACGGACACGGAAGAACTAAACAACAGCTATCCAGTGACTCAATTGAACAATCTACAAATCTAGAATAATTTCAGAAGCATTTAAACAGCAAATTGTATAGTCAGCAAAAGAAAAATAATTCTTTCGTGCAGTCTGAGCTGCTTGGACAACATCCTGCAGAGCCTCTCTCCAGGCAGTGCTACTTTACTCACAAAAGAGGAATCCGAGCTATGTCTTAGGTTTATAGGTTTCACTAAGCCATGTCTTGGAAAGGATTATTAGAAATCTTTAGGGGGGTTGCAGACCCGAAACGCCATGAAACAAAACCCACAAGTACTTACAGACACATGCACTGTATATAATACAGAATTATATCATCACAACTATTCTTGTCTACTTTGCAACGTTCATATTTAAGCATTGTTAAAATGCTATTATTACGGATCAAGATGAATGCAAAGAGCTTGTAGATACAGTAGTCAAAATGTATTGGTAGTAACAGACTGTGTGCTTTGTTGGAAAGAGTGCATTGTACCGAATTAGAATGTGTTGAAAATGATGCATTCTTTTCAGGACTATGGGCATTATGTAACAGGATGTTGGGCAGACAGGCCAGTTTGGCCTAAACATGAGCAGATAAAAACATTGATAGGCGTTTGAAAGTCAGGAGAGGATAAAGCCGACCTTGGTTTCCTGGTATTTCTCTTTTTGAACTACAGAAAGCAAGACTGAACAACAAGTCTTTAATATGATACGTTCCAGAGTCAAATACCACAGCCTGATTTCTAGCTGGACACTCAATGCTGATGAATTAGTTATAAATATCTTTCTGAATCTAGTAATGGACAACAAAGGGCACACAGAGAGTCTTGTCAATAAAGTCAATACAATGCTGATAGTTCGGTTTATGAACAAAGTTCTTCATTGTTAAGATTAGAAATAGAAGCTAGAGAGATTGTTTTTATCAGTCATGATTAGTCACCATGTTGTGGGGTGGACATGGACTGAAATAGCGCATGGGGGATTAAAGCTAGATGTCCTTCCTGACACTGTGTGGTGGGATCAAACCCGCAACATCTGACTCGTCAGTTCCCGAGGTGCGCACTCTACCACTAAGCTAATTAAGAAGCCACAAGAAGAAGCTCTATTCTTTTTTCATTGTACATGCATACGAAACGTATTCTCGGCATTTAACCCGTCCTATTGTATAGAAGCAGTGAGCAGCTGCAGCACCAAGGGACCAACTCCAGTTTCTTTTTACTATCGCCTCGGTCAGGGGCAGGAGTATTAACCCTGTAACGTGCATTTTTGACGAGGGGAGGAAACCATAGTACACAGGGGAAACCCACGCAGACACAGGTAGAACCTGCAAACCCTGGACAAAAAGGACCTGGGACAAGATTTGAACCCAGGACCTTCTTGCTGCGAGGTAACAGTGCTCACCAATGGGCCACCATGATAAAGGATGTTAAAGGTATAAACAGTCTAGTCTCATAAGTGTCACAAGGAATAGGTTGAGTTCAGCTGAAAAAAGAAAAAGGAGGAACTAGATACACCATTCCCGTCTGTATTGAGATGGTCATTAATACTTTCAAGTTGTCTACATATGTTAACAAGTGTGCTGAAGAACCCATAAGTGCCCTATCACTCATTCATTCATGAGTATCAAAAGCTACTTGTGATAAAGCATTACTGAATGCTTTACTTACTTGAGTCTAGTGATGCTGTTTCAGTTCTCTGGTTTTGCATGGCTATAAATCTGGATATCCTAGGCATCACACTGAAAAGGAAAACTATGCTGACACACAGAGCGTAACAGCTCAGTCCCAGTACGTCAACAGGTCTAGTTTAAACACACACTCGCACACTGTGGTCCCCACTGAAGTGCAAAGTCCTAATTTTGTGGTTCCGAATCTTTATTTGACAATGAGATTATGAACCACGTGTAAATCTCTATTATTGTCACTATTCCCTTTCACCCGCACACACACACTTAAGACTAGGTCATAGCTGCCACTGGGCCTGACAAGCAAACTCATATAGGAAGCACTTCTATAAACTGCACAATACTTTAGCAGCAACTGCTGGAAATATTAACATTGTGAACCCTCCCAATAACAAAATCAAGACAAATCCAAACACAAACAAACTACGCATTAGGTTTATGGTACAAGTCAGCTTATATACTGCTGTGGCATTATGGCCCTTTTTCAAGAAACCTCAAACAGCAGGTGAAAGAACACAGAGTGTTTTTTTGTTGTTGTTTTTTTGCCATCCAAGCCTATGGTTTCCAAAAGCCCCGGTTGTGCTGCTGAAGGAGGGAAGAAGACATGTCACAACTCGTCTGCGCTGAGCTCTCATTCACAGGATTCCCTGTGAAGGTCTGACACTCACAAAACAAGCCAATCTGACTAATATGGGACATGCTTGACAGAACACAGTCGCAGACTACCAGGAAATAATAAGCTTTGTGTCATTACACCATGTGCCGTTATCCTATCAGGATAGTGTTATGAACTCCAACTGCACAGACAAATGAATACACTGCCTTAAATTCAACTACTGTGATGAAAGAAGGCTGAGTGGTCATGTGTTGAAGAGAATATCATCTGGGAACTTTGCATGCCATCTACTGCTGTCTGACCACTGCCAACACTTGAGCTGTAATCTCCGAGTGGAATTATGAAATGGTAAAGCCAGATGTGTAATCAATTTTGATCTGATGTCTGCCATTCTAGCTCTCACTGCAAGGTAACTTGAGACAGAGAGGAAAGGACTAAAAATCATTCATATTAAACAAGTTAAATGATAAGAAATGGGCATTCCACCCCGTGTAGATTCACAATTTCTTTTTTGACAGATTTAAACAAACATGTAAAATGTTGAAGTTCAGCTGTACATCCAGATAACGGTTTCTGATCTAGAATTCCTGGCATACCTTTGTGTTTATGCGTGCATGTGTGTGAGTGTGCATGTGGGTTTTGTGTGGAAGGGAGAGAGAGATAGAGAATTAGAAAATTGGAGAGAACGTAGGAAGGGGGCTCTAAAATTCCTTATACAGTATTTCATGGTATTCAACCCTTGTATTTGACCTGTAAAAATCTGCAAGTGGTTAGAAACCAGGCACCAAATACATTTCCATCACCTGCACTATTGGAAGCCATTCAAAGACCATAGATTATCCGCAAGTAGCAGGTAACTGGAGCAAATGCCATGATGATGATCTAGCCATAATATGCATGGTCAAACATCAATGACAAGAGACATTTTGAAGATAATCTATGGATAGCAAGGCAGACATTATGTTTCTGTATTGTTATGAGCAATAAAAGTTAATAATATTTTTGGAGTAAACCAGCTGAGAAAACTAATGTCCAAATTCCTTACATTCCATTACACATTGTTCCATCTGGCAAGAATTTCACCAGAACAGGCCCTTGCAGGCATTTCCATGGGTTTCTTCCATGAAATCATGAAAAAAATCCAGTGAGGCAAGTCTCTTTTGGAAAAATACCATATTGGACAGGTGGGAGTTGCACTGAGAGGTAACTGGGCCACAGCACTGGTATAAGCTTGACTTTCCCCTAACTGGAGTTTCAGAGAAATCTTAAGATTAGCAAGACTGCTGCAGTGTGTCTGTTAGCAGCTGGCGTGTAACAGTAGGCCCCTTGGGGGAAAAGGTGGGTTCATGTGCAAGAAGCAAATAAGCTTTCGAAGAGGCCTTCCTCCCCCTGTTCCCCTTCAGACAACACCCAAAGTATTTTAAGGAATGAGTGCAGCAATACACTGACCACAGTAGTACTGCTCTATAATAGTTCTCTGGCTAGTCATCTGTGCAAGCTCAAACATGCCACTTCACATTTTCACAAATGCATGCATGCTCATCTGGCCAAAGGACAAAATGGTGAAGAATCCAAAACAACATTAGAAGAGGTCTTTTTCAGTACAATTGGAGGAAGTCAGTACAGTGAAACTATTGCTGTGCTATACCCGGTTACAAGAACAACAAAGATAAGATCCTGAAAGTAAATACTGTAGAAAGCTGTTCTAAAAACAGATCTAAAAAACCAAAGTCCCAATCTTTGCCCCAAAAGTAAACAAATTATATTCCATTCAATGCCCTTACCTATTTGCCTGAGGTTCTCTTGGCGTAAATGGTTCCCATTCTGGTGTGTATCACCCATGAGTACTTAAACTCTATCTGTAGCTGCAGTGGGCCTTACTTTATACCACGCCCCATCTGTGACATCAGAAGACTGTACCTTCTGTGCCTAAATCCCTGTCGCTGAGGCCCCCTCACCACATCAACGCAGTGTTTCAGCACAGCGGCACTCCCCCAGTCAGTAATAAGCAGAAAGGTAATCAGCTTTAGCTCCCAGTGCAGACATGAACTTGTGGGCAGGGCCAGTGGAGCAGCGTACTGGAATATACCCGAGCATGTGGGAACACAGTTTCCTTTCAAGCTCAGAACTCCAATGATTGGAAAATACTGAGCATGTCCAATTAGAAGAAGAAGAAACTTTGTCACTGTAGATACATACAATGAAATTCATTCTCTGCATGTACCCTATCCTCTATACACACAGAAGACACAGTGGACAAACGTGTAGACTAGGGTTGGTGGGCAGTCATAGTATGTCCCCCGGGGACCAACTCCAGCTCTTTTTTATCACCTTGGTCAGAGACATGGGCAGGAGTATCAACCTTAACATA
Source organism: Regalecus glesne (assembly GCA_900302585.1). Classification (NCBI taxonomy): domain Eukaryota; kingdom Metazoa; phylum Chordata; class Actinopteri; order Lampriformes; family Regalecidae; genus Regalecus; species Regalecus glesne. Next base: position 9,357 of record OMLC01000712.1, read on the forward strand.
GATGCCTTTGATGGTGGGAGAAAACCAGTGCGCCCAGAGGAAACTCATGCAGACACTGGGAAAAATATGCAAACTCCGCATAGAAAGGACCTTGGACTGCTTGAGGTTTGAACCCAAGACATTCTTGTTGTGAGGCAACAGTGCTAACCACTGGGCCCCTAACGCCAGGTTGACAACGACCAGTTGTCACTGCCAGACAGTCTGTGAAAATGAAAACATACTTTCTGGTTTATGAGAAGCTGCATTCTATATGAAAATACAAAAAAATATGTCACACAGATATAATATGTACCGTTGTTTTTCACATTTTCTTATTCATGTGTTTATAGCATTCCTGTTCACATTTTCTTGTACAATGCAGCCAAAGCAGGTCTCCACAGTCACAGATTTTCCACCAGTTATGTCACTTGTGGAAACTTTTCACAATCTAGTGACATAGAATATTGCTCAATATCATGGCTGTAAATTGAGCGTTATCCTTAAACCATATGGAGAAATTGAGTTTTATCCTTTGAACATATGGAGTGAGTGAGAGATTTGATCTCACAAAAGCTTTTGTTAAACATTACAATTAGTTCACAGAAAATGGGATATCATCTACAATAGAATAAGTGATAACATATTTATTTATTTTTTAAACCCACATAAGCCAACAAAACAGTCAGGACTTTTGCTCGTTACACCAACTAGTAAGAGAAGACCGGATTTTCATTATCTCTCATTTAGCAAAATACTCCCCTAAACTGCCCATTTTAAGGCTGAAGACCTCCATATTGTCTACTAGCTTCACCCTTAACTGAGCCTTTAGCAGTCCTGTAAAAACCTGTACAGGGTCCAAACAGCCCAACATCCCACCCTAGTTCTTACAACTCAGCCAAATGGCTAATTTGGTAGTAGCTGATAGTAAGTTTATTAATATGTACATACCCTTCTTAGTGGCTAAGTATTTTGGGATCACAGACAAAAAACTGAAAGGAAAGTTTCCCCTGAGCTCAAAAACTAACTCAAACACACCCATCAACCAAGGACACTAGACAAATAAATGTGTTAAGAGTTTCACACTGTGAACAAAAAAGACACACCTCCCTTTGACCAGGATCCAAAATCTACTTTGTTGGTAACAATCACTCTGTGAAAAGTCATCCACTGGAGGTCAACTGACCACTTTTCAACAAGCAGCTTGAACAGGAACCACCAGCACCCTTTTGGGGAAGAGTCTGAGCCAAAAAAATCCAGTCCCTCTCAATGCTTTCATGGCCAACAGAGTCTTAAAGTACCTTCACACACAGGATGCGATGTAAGTTGACCATCCCTCTAAGTCCTCACACATATCCAGCCATGAAGTCATGAAAGAAGAGTCAGTCTCTACTTCCTGCCACTCCCCCACAATCAGGAGAAATAGTAACTGAAGAAAGCTATATTCCTCCATCCTCCATCTGGCCCGCTAGCTCATGGTTCATCATAAATGTCCTCAGGTACTCTAAAAGCAAGCCAAACACCTCCTCAAAAATGTGATTCAACAATCTCTGTCTAATCTTGGCACATTGTTGCAGGGTCCCAACAGCCATCAGCAGATGTCCCAGCTTCATAAAACTGGCCATCTTCAGAGCAAATCTTATGCTGGCTGAGGACAGGGTCCAGGCCTGAATTAAACTGTTCCAAAACAGTGGCTTCTCAAACAGCCACAGATAAGCCATTGGAGCAGGGTCCCTGGAAACCCTTCAAAATCTTCCACATATCCAGGACAGAGGGATAGAAAGGCAACATGCCTGTCACATCTGTCTCCTCCAGCCTCAGCCGAAACAGTTGCTTACTGAATCCCAGGGGACCAACTGTCCACAGGTTTAACTGTGTCTTGCCACAGTACACCACAATGGTAAAGCAGTTTCTGTGCAGTCTTCAGTCTTAAGACCATCGCCCAAGTGGTAATGTCCACAAGACCATGTCCTCTTCCTTGCACTGGCAAGTACGAGAATGGGGCTCAGATCCAGTCCTTCCCTGACCAGAAAAAGTCTATGGCCTGATGAACTTCTTCAATCAGCCCCCTTGGTGGAGGTGGCACAATCAGACTGTACCACAGCATTGAGACAACCAACTTACTGGCAACCAAAACGCAATCTCTACACAACAACAGGGATAGAAGCCATTTCCATTTAGACAACTTGACACACACTCTCTCCATTATACCTTCCCAACTCTGCCTCAGATAATCGTCTGTGCCCCAAAACACCCCAAAACACCCCCAAGCACTGTCATCCCATTTCTTCCCCACTGGAGCTAGGGTGGATGCTACCATTTCTTTCCACTGTCCTACCTGTAGCGCCTCACTCTTTCCCCCGTTTACCTTTGCTGAAGCCTTCTGATACAAGCCCAGACTGCCTTTTAGTGCCACCACATTCCTCTGATCCCCCCAAAACATAATTGACTCCCCAGAATAGGAAGAAACTCCCAAAGGAAGGCTATGCGTGCCTGGCAGTGAAAGCCTGCTGAGAAAGCTTCTCAGTTTGCACACAGGGGTTCAGACTGCCAGACTGTAATGTTGCCCAGAGATGGGACAACCCTGCCCTATCCCCCTCTACACAGTTCCCTGTCAAAGTCCGCCTTTTCCTCAGGATTAAGAAGAAGCCCCTCCAGCAGCTCTGCGGCACTGTCCTGATCACACTGCTCAGCTCACCAAAGGGAGAAAAGCAAAAGCCACAGCATGACTCCTCATTTTCTTTAGGTCAGTCGTCACTCTGCCACCATGGAGGTTCCAGGGGTGTCATCAACTATCTTCTGGCAACCGTCTTATCCAAACTGAAGAAGAAAGAGCTAGGAGCATCCATGATGTTGAGAAAATATTATGTGACAAGGGCTCTTTTCACTCTCTCCCGCATGAAAATCCTGATCTCCAGTCTTTTTTTTTTGCATTATGCCACAAGCAGGAAACCCTGGATGACTAGTCATAGCACACTCAACGTTCTTAATACTGTCCTCCAGCTCCTGAATTGCTCCATTAATCCTAGCAGTAGAGTGAGATTTATACTGCTGACAGAAGATGTGAATATATGCCTTGCCCACTTCCCATCACTGCTTTAACAAATCAAAAAGAGCAAAATCTCATTGGTTTGATCACCATCAGTTTTCTGCAGAAAAACCACATCTATCTTTTTCTGCTTCACAACCTCAGCCACTATCTATTCCTCCCACCATCAAATTTTAAGAGATCCAACTCTAAGCTCAAGTATAAGATGGGTAAAACGAAGAAAAACAAATACAGAAACGAACGATCATGAACCAGAAAAATATAATAAAGCACCCTTGTGATGCATGATCAATCTATTTTCGCAACGTTTGTCCTTTCTACAGTTTTCCCTGTGCTCACTTTCTCAAAGCTATGATTTCTCTCCTAAAGCAAACACATTTGTTCTCATTAACAGTCCTGATGGGTGTCTTGATGGATGCTCAATAATCCAGGTATGGAAATCACAAAAAGAGGTGAATCAGTTCAACTGGATCAGAAGTTTATTTGGAAGTCCTGATGAGCTTCCCTGCATTATTAAAATTAGTCATGGACACAAAATCGGGGGCGGGACGATAATAGTCTGCCACGTTCAGAAAAAAAAGGTGAATCGGTTCAACTGGATAAGAAGTTTTCTCAGAAACATTTCCTCTGAATAAACTTCTTTTCCAATTGAACAGAGTCACAATTTTTGTGATTTCCTTACCTGGCTTATTGAGCATGGATCAAGACAGTCCGTCACGTTCACCTACACTTCCTGTCTGTGCGGAAATCGCCTTTCACAAACAACACGTTTTATCCGCCCTGAACACTATGTACAAGCCATATCCGTGTTTAACTCAAAACGAAACCTCCAAACGGTGTGTCGGAGTCCAAAACTCCATCACCCACACACACCCTACCTAGCTCTCCAACTAGAACCGTTTTTATGATCGTTACGACATTATAGTGACCATATTGTTAAGACACAAGGAATAAATAATATTGTGTAGAATTTTTAAAAAGACTCACCACTGCTGGTTGAATATTAACGAACTGCCTTCGTTTGTTGTGTAGTATAAAGTCCTTGGCAATCCCGAAAATTATTTGGAATTGCCCTGAAAACAATCCGTTATCATAGTTTTTGCTGCGTCATTAGTCAGTACAAGCTAGCTGGAATGAGGTGGCGGTTTAATGTTGACCGTTTGAACGGAGCAACGCAGGTGGGCAAAAATTCAATTTATGTCACATGACAAAATTAGCCAATAATTTTGTTTGGATAACGGAATTTACTATTTTCTGATTGGCTGTGTAGAAGCACATAGGAAGCTGCGTAGCTTCGATTCGATTTGATTATTTTTACAAATTTGATAATCCCGCCTGTTGGGCGGGCTATGTTAACTACTCCTCTCTCAACCAACTCACTAACCTGACCATACTACTGGTATCCATGTCTCCTTCTATCTCTTATATTGCTGATGCATAAATAGACAGAAAAACAGCTGCTCTCCAAAGGCTAGGACGCTAATGAACTCAGAGATCTTCTCAGTCTGCCAAGCCTGATGTGCTGCCAACATTAGTTATGTGTAACATTTACAATATTTACTCACGTCACTTTAAGCCACTCTTTCTGTCCACCACACCCTTACTCCATTTCTGTTGATGGTGTTTTAGCACCTCATGGGTTGTGTTGTATCTCATTGCTAATTGTACGTTGTATGGGGGTGGCATAGCCCAGGAGGTATAGCAATAATCTAGTAATCGGAAGATGGGTGGTTGCATTCTTGGCCCCTGCAGAAAGTGTCGAAGTTTCCTTGAGCAAGACACTGAAGCCCTGGCTGCTTAACTCCAGGGATGGAAGGCTGACCTGTCCAGGCTGTTATCACGCCTTTTGCCCAAATGAGTGCTGTGATAAGGTCCAGCATGACCCTGTGACCTGACTTTGGATAAGTGGTTGATGATGGATGGATATACTTAATATGTTTACTTTCTGTATTAATTGTTTGGGTTCTATTTTTCATTGCTCACATTTTATATTTATCTCTTCTGTCTCTCCGTTTGCTGTGAACACCATTTGAGGTTGACACAAATGCACTTTCATTGTGCTTGTACAGTGACAAAAGCTATTGAATCTTGAATCTATTGCCTTCTTTAGCGAGTCCCTCTTTTAATCCTCCACTACATCTAATGAAATGGGACTTTAGCCCTCGTCCGAGTGTTTGGTTTTAAGTAAAACAATTGACAATTTTCAACAGCCGCACCCTTCCCCTGAGATCTCCCTCCCTCCTACACTACGATGGACAACTTGTCGATGAGACATAATAAAGATGATCACATCTGACAAATGAAGATATGACATCACATCCATTTAAAACAAACTGTCACCCATGACTCTCATCCCACATCTGGATAGTGATGAATCTTACACTTGGATGTGAATTGTTTCAGTGTCTCATAACCACCATGGGGTTACTCCTGGTTGTATATTACGGGAACAGTACAGTTAATCTCTTCAATGAGACACATTTCTTAATTTATCGTACACGGTGACAGTAACTGATGATATGGTTTAAGGTGCAAAAACAAATGGAGGAACGCGACTCCAACAACATCCAAAAGACTAATTCAAACTGAGACAGGAGGGTGTTACTGTAAATATCTCTAATCAAAGCTGACAAAATAATGTGTCAGCACTTGTCACTTCCCGAATCCTGGCCAGAGACAACATTTGCCTTGTAATGTTTTCATCACATTGAGTCATCACATAAAAATACATGCAAATTAAAAAGTACACAACAGTCTATGCACTCATGTGTCGCTCTGGATAAGCGCGTCTCCTAAATGCCCGTAATGTAATGTAATGTAACAACAGCAAAGATAGGTGCTCAATATATGTCTTTATGCACAACCATCGTAGGTACTTAATGCCTTTTTTGGTCGGGGTGCAGAGTACATGTATTTTGAAACATGAAGGTTTGTTGTTGTTGTTGCTTTTTAACATTTTAATGGTCTATTCCTAGGCAGCATGCAGTGCCTGGGTCATTCTTTCGTCATAGTTTCCACAGTGGAAAAGTGTATGCAATACGTCTGCCTATTGAATATTTGCAACAAAAAGCAGGAAGCTGTGACCTTGGCGACAAGCAGTCTTATTACTCATGCAAATTTCCTACAGTACGTCTCACAATGAAAACGCTACAACACATTTCCCTGAATCCGGAAACCCTTTGGTATGTGAATATAATCCTGTCTGGACTTAAAAGCAAGGGGTCGATGTCACTTGATGCCTTTATTATTTCAACTAAAGTGTGCGCATATGCAGTCTAATGCAATAGGTGTAAATGAAGCAACAATGGCACTCCTCCACTCTGCAGCGAGAGGCAAGAGGCAGGATTGTTATGTCTAATTGCCCCTTAACCCTACAAGAGGGAAAATCTCATGAGATTATAAAGTGGGGAAGTG
>OMLC01000716.1:2730-21108 GCA_900302585.1 Regalecus glesne
CAGAAAAGCCTGAACTTCAGCTGTTATGAAAGTCTTAATATATACTCTTAGTACTTCTGATCCAGCTGAACAGATTCACCTCTTTTTGTGATTTCCCTACCTAGATTATTGAGCATGCATCAAGATAGTCAGTTTACCATTTATTTTGATGGGCATTTTGATAAAGGGAGGTAATGGGCAGGTATGGTGTCAATGAGAGGAATGTGGAGGATCAGATGGTTAGAAATGGCTCTGGTGAATACAGATTTCCAAAGGAGTGAGGAACACAGGGTGATGTGTAAGAGTGGAGGAAAGTGCACACAAGTGGACTATATCTAATACAGGAGGCACGATCTAAAAAGGATTAGAGACTGCAAAGTGGTAATGGGGTAAAGTAGCTAGGAAGCATCATAAGGCTCCTTTTCACCATAGAATACTTTACAGAATTGATAGAACAGTGCCCACTCTTTCCAGGACGAGGATATGCATATCCTTGATGGGGAGGAATGGTGATTTGAAAGCATCAAAGAGCCCATATATTTGAAGAGGTAATGACCGTTCTTGGAGGAGTGGTTAAGACTACATCCGTCCCAAGCTTATAATGCAGTGATTGAAATTGTTCCCCAATCCTTTGAGTAGTACTCATTACCACTGAGAGTCCAGCGGGGCCACAGTAGCTCAGTAGTGGAGCGCTTGCTTTGGGAACTGATGAACAGAAGGGCATCCGGCCTTAATGCCCAAGCTCTAACTAAGTCTGTGTGCATCACCACCACCAGATAGGGACCAATTACAACATGTAAAATGGACCACTCACCACTGAAACTCCAGTCAATGGCTAACTTGCATACGAAACCATGGTTGGTTATAATAACTGCATTGTCTATAAGGGTGAGGATGCTGCAGTCAGCTCAGACTGAAGATCTCCCCTGTTTAAGTGATGAGAAGTTTCTCTCCATAAAATGTGTCCACATTTAACCTTTTCTATGATTTGGTGAAGAAGCTTTCATGAATCTGATCCGATTCCCACACAGTTTCAACAAGTTTAAGAAAACATTGAAAAAATAAACAATGACCCTTGGTCTTACCATGTATGGGTGTATCCTGGTTGGGGGCTGGGTTTAGGTAGGTAGGGTAAGGCTGGTAGTGGTAGAGGCCATCTGGGGGGGAGGGAGGTTGGTACACTTGTTGCCAGTAACTCTGTTGGTACCACTTAAGAAGCAGGGGAGAAGAATGACATTTAACAATCACATGACGGTGTCACAAGTTTAGAGAATAAACAGCAGCTGTGTTTTCATCTGAAGAGTTAAAAAAAAACCTCCTGGAATTGTATTATGAAAAGCAGTAAAATAAAATGCTAAATAGACTGCATTTACATATATAGCACTGCTATACTCAGAGTAATTAAGATGATGCCTTGCATTCACAGTACATCCCAACATACTTATTGCAGAGGCTGCCTTGCAAGGTACCAACCTGCTCTTCAGGAGCCGTTTGAGAATCAGTATTTTGGTCAGAGCTAGGACTGCTGTAGCTCTGAGAGCATGCATACTTCAGGAAAAGAAGAGCCAGATGTGATGGGTTCCATCCTACCATAGGGCATCAGGAAAGGCATACAGCCTCAATCCCCCATGCTCCCATCAAAGTTTGTGTCCACCCCACAACATGGGGAATAATCAGATAACACAATAATGGACCTCTCATTTTACTCAAGGACACTAACACAAGGTGAAGTGGACATGGGATCAAACCAGCAACCTTCTTATTACTGAACGGCCACGATGCCTCCTGACCAGCTGGTGCCCTGAAATTAACTGTAAAGACAGATTTCTCTTTTGTAATAAATTGGAAAATGAATACAGAACCAAACATTTTCCATACTTTACCTTATAAACTGGAAATGCCATAGTTATAAATACCAGTAACTTTTCACCAAATTGACCTAAAATGGACATGATTCATAAAAATTCAGGACCACTAATCCTGAAAGTTGAAATGTCAACTTAAAAACACACTGATGTCTTGCCCAAAGAGTAACTGGAGCCCCAGACTGAACATTCCAGTTCAAACAAATGTGAGTGAGCTAAACTTCAGTTAACTTTACAGATTAGCTGATTGATGGACAAGAAGATCTTTCACTTACTTGTACACCCAAGTTAAAGTAGTATTGAAGCACTCTGCAGTCTGGACAGACAGATAAAGACAGGAGAAAAGGGAGAGGTGTTAGGTGAGGAACAAGAAAAAAGAGGATCTTTAGTCTTGTTATTTGATAGACTACCTTCAGACAACCAAGCCTATTTGCATATTTTTGAATTATATTTAGGAGGACGTTGAAAATACAACTGAAAAGAAAAATCCAGATTTCTTTGGTATAACATATCTTTCAGCTGTGAGCACAGTGAACTAGAAGGGAGATCACAGACGGGGCAGAACAGAAGTAAACAGTTCTGTCCATTTTGATAAAATTCTTGTTTTGGCGGGGTGTCAAGGGACCATTTTGTTCCGCTCAGTTGACATTAATTTGGATAAAGGAGTTCCAGTGAGCTCAGAGAAGTCCTACAAATTTGTTTCCAGTCACAAAATATCAAGAGTCAACACCTGTCATGTGTAACTCTGCCCGTTACCCTGTCACATGTTAAGCCTTACCTGTCACATGTAACTCTGCCCGTTACCCTACCTGGGACATGTTTAGCTCTGCCTGTTGCATCTAACCCTGCCTGTTGCCATCACGTTTAGCCTCGCCTGCAACGTGTAACCCTACCCATCACATATATTTCCCGACTTGTCACATGCAACTCTACCCTCTATTCTTCTTGTCGCACATTTAGCCCCACCTGTCACATCTAACCCTGCCAGTTACTCATGTGTCACATATCTAACCCCACCCATCACTGATTTAATCCCAAGTGTCATATGTTTTAACCAAACTTATCGCACATCTAACCCCACCTCACAGCTTTTGCTTTGTTCAGAGTGACCAAAAACTAAAAAAATTAAAGATATTTTTGACATTCACAACTGGTGTTGGAATACTGCATTTTAGAAATACAGTGTTGGTGACCTCTGACCTCTTGGCAAGTCAGAACCGTTGGGGTCATATGAGTAAGGGGGTGGAGCCACCATACCACCCACTGGTTCACCCAGCTCATTGACCAACCAGGGAGAGGTGGCTGGGATCGCCATGGTAACTAGGAAGCAAACAAACCAAATTGAGAAAAGGAGACAGACACCTTCAACCAAACAACATATTAAGATCTGGCTTATCTTCACATGCCCCTTTTCAAGACTACCACCAATATTTGACATTACATAAGGAAAAATTTTTTTTTTAACATAATTTATCAGAATTATTTTATAATAAATGAGGAATAAGAGAATGAAGGCATTACAATTCATGGATGGATACCAAAACAAAAACAACTACACTTCATTTATTTTACTGCGACTAGACAGTTTTTAATTCCTGTTGCTAGTATGTTTGTTCATTTGCGCGTGAACATACCCATGCGTGGTTGGCTGTACTGTTGGGGGGGCAGATGGGAAGCTGGAGGTGTGCGAGAGGAAGAGGAGGAGGGTGAGGAAGAAGAGGAGGACGGGATGATTGCCGATGGCTTTCGCACCTGACAAACACACACAAATACATGTGATGTTGTGGTCATCTTTGTTCATTTTAGCAACAACCAGCAGACATTTTTAGCAGTTCACATTGTGTTCAGTTATTACTGGCATCTTCCCTGGTCAAAAATATGCCGTAGAGCCTTTAAGTGTCGGTGGATGTAAGAATGTGTGAGGTCACATGACTCAAGAATAGATTAGGGTTAAAACATTCAAAACGTGAACATCTGAAAAAGTCCTGTCTTGTAGAGGTGAGTGTGTGCACGCCCATGCGCGCGTACCTGCTGTGTGTAGTTATGGCTACAGCTGCCCTCTTGTGGCGAGTTAATAATGCCTTCTTGCTGGATGGCCTGGCAAGAAGAAGAGAAAATACGGAAAAAAGAAAGCCAGGTTGGTGGAGAAGTTTGATTCTGACTGAATTAAAAATAGCAGTGTATTCGTTTTCTCATACTTGGTGCAGACATGTTCTCATCAGCAAATCCTCACCAGCAACGATAGCTTATACAGATTTACAAACTTTCCTGTCAATGTGGCTCTATTCCTGTATTGACCAGGCACTAGCTCTATGTGTGTGTGTGCGCGCGTACATACTTGCACTCTGATCTGTTGAATCTACATTTTTATGGAACATTTTCCTTTTTATATACTGTAAAAACCAACTTCTATGATATTTAATGTTGATTGCAAAAATATCTTGTATTGTTGGGTGGAAGTACATACTTGCCAAGCTAATAAACTTAGTTACCATTAATCTGAGGGCACATAAAACAGATTCTCACAAGTGAAAATGCACAACATTTTGTCAATCCTCATTTTGCTTCTTAAAAAAAAAAGTTGTGACAATCATGGCAGTCATACCAGACCAACATACTCACCATGATAACCCACAAAATGTTTTAAGGGTTGTACTTTAGAATATCACTGCCGTCTCAAATATGTTTGAGGCATATTTTGTCTAAAATACATCTAAAATAGTTTTGAATAGTTTTCAAAAGACAATGGCTTTGTGAATTCAGTAACACATTGGCTTTGGTTTGATCTATTTCCATTAACATGACAGGCAAGATGGAGGAGAGTCAGAGTTGGATGCAGGCAGTCATGATCATTTGGCTACCACATTTCCATTTCAGGAAAGTGTCATGAGAACATGTGTGTGTGTTTGACTGGTTCATTGTGCTGTTAAGAAACCTTGGTTAAGAAAATGTTCCATGAAAGAATTGATGCAGGATAAAATAATGCCTTCAAAAGGTTACATGTAACATCTAACAAACACATAGGACTGGACAATACTGACAGAATCAAACAGACTATTTCCTTCTGAACACCTTCACATGGATGATGTACAGATATTTAGTGGATGATTGTGGGTGCTTCAATAAGATATTTACACAGCAGAACATGTTGATTGATAATCATTCGTAATGTGGATATAATGGGCAAGCAGGTAGATATTAAAGGCCCATTTTACTAAAACTGGAATAAGTTCAGAAAATGGCCTCATTCTACTGTAATACAGCCTTTAGGACCAGGGAATGACAACATTTAACTTATATCACTGGAACCACAATCCCACAACATATCTAGTTTCCAATTAATAGATCAATATCATAACTACATACTGACCATAAGAGCAATGGTTTATTAGCAGCACACTTCAGGAGACTAAGAATATGGAAGTTTACCAGTTTAGTAGAAGACTCAGGAGTAGTATAAACCACTGGAGTCTGCAAACCAGCCTCTAAAACAAAAATACACACACAAAGAAGAACATCTTAGCTGATGTCATGCAGAGGAATAGGGACCTCTACACGAAGTAAGAGCCACCACAGTACAGCGGTCCTTATGCAGAACATAACAGACTCTTATTCAACCTGCTGATGACTATAATAGTCATGGTCAAGTGGTAACTGATGATACATCCTGTGTAGTACACTAAAGAAAACTGATTAAATACTCACCCTGGGTCCTGTACATGTACTCCTCTGTGTACTCGACTAACACAGACATGCAGAGACAGACACAAAGATATATATAGACAGCAGACCAAGACAGACATCGAAAAAGAAATATTTTGTTCAATGGTGTCAATACTTAACATCTCCGAGTACATGTTGAGCATTTGGCTAATGCTTTTATCCAGAAGTATCAGTCACTACAACTCAATAGCTAGATTTGCTTTGGGTCAACCTGCTTCTCCTACCATGATCTTCAACAGTGCTGCTGTCCTCCTGGTCCTCCTCTGATGATGTCAAAGATGTTTTCCCGGGAGGAGCAGTGGGAAGGGTGACAGGACCCCGCTGGACCCAGTAGGAGGCGGTTGAGGGATGAGGTGGAGTTGCCATCAGAGAAGGCGGGGCTACAGCCTGGCCCTGCAGAAGAGGAGAATAGTCAATCAATAGTTTAAACTACACTTAAGGCATCTTATTTAAACATTTTACACTTCTGCCCTTTTCACATCGTTGATAATCAGTATCACCACCTCTCACCACTGGAAGGGGTCATTTATTATGTTGTACAACAATTCAGTTAATTGGTGTGCCAACTGAAAGGAGGATGTGTCATATTGCTGGAAACCTTAGGCAACAGTCATGCATACGCGATAGCAATATGGTGCACCAAGTTCAATTAACTCTAATAGAATTGACATGTTGAGTTGATTTACCTGCAATAGCTAGATAAATTCATTCAATACCTATGCGTAGAGCTGAACTTTGGTAAACCGTCTAGCAAAATTGTGGTAGACTAATAATAGACATGGTTCGATTGTATTGACCTCTAATCAAGAGATTATTAGAGAGAACAAAATAGAGGAAGCTAACATTTTAAACAATGTTGTCATCATAGCAGTTGAATAGGAATTCATGATGACCTATGATAGTAGCAAGCGGCAGCATGTGAAGGATCAACAGGAGAGGACCAAGTACTGAACCCTGGGGTATCCCTTGGGATGGAGGAGCAGTGACGGAGTTTCAGTTTTTGATGCTGATAAACTGTCTGCTTGTTAGTGAGATATGACTTTAGCCAAGAGAGGGCAGTAAAATGATTATTTTGAGGGATTGTGTGCAGCTTATTACATTAATGTCACCATTAAAAATGCCACATCTGATTACAGCTTCAAGCTAATTCACCTCTGCAATCCCTCCATGTCTGTTTGATGGTGGGATGAAACTGAAGCATCAGGAAAAAACCCACACAGACATGGGGCAAACATCCAAACTCCACAGAAAGAAACTGCCACAGGATTCAAACCAGGACTTTTTTACTGAGGCAACTATTGACCATTGTCCCACCTTGCCGCTCCATGTTGAGGGAGGATTCAAAGTGAGAAAAAAGAATGGCGTGGTTGACCAGATGTCTTCCCTCTCTAGAAGAGCTGGCGCACAACCTCAATACAGATCCTGAGGGTGAGTGGGGTGTCAGTGGGGAGGAGAGAGGGGCCGTCAGGGGATGTATCTGGTTGTGAGTTATGGCTGAAGCAGATAAGGAATATGAACGAGTGCTCATGAAACCTGCAGCAGAATCCTTTTAGATGGTCAGCCAGTTGATTGTTCCCTGCAGTATGGGAGGATGATATCTTATTGTTTGTAATGTCTGTCAGACCGCTCAATACTTATGCTAGGCAGAAAACATGTTTTTCAACTTATCAGACTAGCACCTTTTGGCCACCCTGATCTCCTTTGTGAGTGCATTTCTGATTTGGTTGGTAAATCACTTTGAAATAGTTTATCTTTAAAAGTGCTCTATGAATAAACTTTTACTTACTTGCCTCTACTGGATCCTATCTCCACTCCTGTAGGCTGGCTCTTTGGCCTGACACGACTGGTTGAGTTTAGCTGAGGTGATCAAATTTTATTTACTTTTTATATAATTCATATGCTTAAATTGCGTTTTGTCTATCCTAGAAGTCATGTTTCCCATGTAAAATAACAAGAACAGAAGAAATGTATGAAATCAATTAATTTTGAGCCCAGTACAAGATGGCCTGTTTTGAAGCAAATCCTTTTTTTGGCTTTGGGTTCCCACATGTTATTCTCAATGGTGAAAGAATGGGATTTACATTTAACAGCTAAAATATTAGCTTCAGTTAACAAGCTTACAAGACTGGTTTTTCTCTGAAATAAAATCAACTAGTTGACCTTCATTTTACTATTTTTGAAGCATTCATATTATATAAAGAATAAAGTGGATAACAATTGGCTGTCACATGCAGTAGAAACACATTCCCAGATTAACCCTAGAATTAGCTTTTTATAATGTATAGAGCAGGGGTGCTCTATACATTGAAAGGGGGGGGTGCTGTTCAGTGGATTTAGGAGTGTTTCACTGCTTTTTACAGATGATCTGGCTCAGATGGCATTATCGATCAGTGACCTTCAACACTCACTGGATCGGTTCGCAGCCGAGTGTGAAGCAGCTGGGATTAGGAGGATCAGCACCTAAATATGAGACCATGGTTCTAAGCAGAAAATCAGAGTATAGCACAATCCAACTAGGGAATGAGTCCTTACCCCAAGTGAGAGAGTTCAAGTATCTTGGAGTCTTGTTCTTGACTGAGGGAGAGATGTTGGGCAGGAGAATTGGAGCTGCTGGAGCAGTATTGTGCTCACTTAGCCAAACTGTTGCTACCAAGAGAGAGCTGAGCCAGAACGCAAAGCTCTCAATCTACCAGTCAATGTTTGTTCCTACTCTCAGCTATTGACATGAAAGTTGGGCCATGACCAAAAGAACAAGATTGCAGATACAAGCGGCTGAACTGGGTTTTCTCAGGAGGCTGTCTGGTGTCTCCCTTAGTGAAAGGGTGAGAAATTCAGTCATCTGTGAGGGACTGAGTAGAGCCACTTCTCCTTCAAGTTGAAAAGAGCCAGTTGAGGTGGTTCAGGCATCTAATAAGGATACCACCTTGTCGTCTCCAAGATGAGGTGTTCTAGGCATGTCCAGCTGGGAGGAGGACACAGGGTAGACAAGGACCAGGTGGAAGGATAACATCTCCTCGCTGGCCTGGGAACACCTCGAGATCCCCTAGTCAAAGATAGTTGGTGTAGCAAGGTAAAGGATAGCTTGGAGTTCCCGGCTGAAATCTGCTACCCCCGCGACCCGGCCCCGGATATGCGGTTGACGATGGATGGAGCATAAAGTATTCATGATGGATTGAAATACCTGCTGTGTTGGTCTTCAAATAAACATATCTGAAACTCTTCACGTGGTCTCAGAGCTTAACTTGACTCCACAAACTAGACCACAGAAATATTTTACATTACTTACTGGCAGTGGATGGTACATGGCATCATCTCCATCCTCCAGATGGTAGTATGAAATGCCTCCATCCAGGTCTTGGGGTGACTCCTCCCCAGGCTCAGTGGAGAACCCAAACTGGCACTCCTTGTTGACGGCAGCTGCAAGCTGCCGACGACTACGACTACAGATAACACAAAAATATAGAATTGTCTCTGGTGAACCAATCATACACAACATTCTCAACTGAATTCCGTTAATCAGAAACTAGTCGAGACAGCAACAAGTCATTGTGGATTAGATATAGTCTTACATACACCCCATGTTCAAATCCTGCACTTAAGTGGAATTTGATGGGTTATTAACTGGTAGCACTTTGTTGGGAAAAAGTACAAGATCCATAGGGGTTCTCAGCTTCACACCAAGAGCCAAATAAGGGAGAAGGCAGGAGGTTGTGTCCAACATGTAGATATGACAGAACAAGCTTGTAGAAGACTTTTACTAAAGATAGTACAAAATCATAATAATCAATGAGCAAAAGTCATTTGATTGTTTCTGACAACAGCACTACTTCTACAAGACCCTAGTTGACTTTTATGATTTAATTGTAGAGATATGTACATATAAATAATATTTACAGTAAATTTTATTATTACTGCTTACCGTGAACGGAATGTGCCATTATCATAGCTGTGATAATAGCGTCTCCCTGAGTGATAATAGGTCACCTGTGGATCAATCAAGTGACGATTCAGGAACCGTCCAGAGCTTCTGGTCAGAAATCACGATAGAGAAAACACACACACACACACACACACACACACACACACAGTCAATGTTCTGTAAAACTTTGTTTCTGTTCACTAGACTGTTTCAGGTCCTTTAAACCCACCTGGTAGCCCCATAGCGGGGGGATCTATAAGCGTGAGCATAGGGGTCATAGGCCTGGATTCCAGGGTGGCCAGGAGTAGTGGGCTGGAAGCGGGGGGGCAGAGCATTCTGGGATGGGTAGGGGCGCCCTCCATAAGAGGGTGAGGGAATTATAAGAAGCTCGGTCCCTTTTCCTCCTCCACCACGTGATTTCCTGAAGTATCGCTGGCGATGGTGGCGCTGTCCACGAGACTCACCATCTGGGGGAAGAAGAACTTTTATTTTAACCTCTTTTCTTCTCAAGTTAAACCTATAGTCCTGCGGCATAGCTCAGTGAGTAAAGTGGTCGTCCCGCAATCGGATGGCTACAGGATCGAGCCCCGGTCCTGCAGAAAGCATGTGGATGTGTCCTTGATTACGACTCTGAACCCCCAACTGCTCCCTGAATGCCATAGTTTGGCAGCTCACTCCTATACAATATGGGTTAAAATGCAGAGAAATCCAAATGACCCCTTACGGGACTGATAAGGGAATCCATACATATTGGTTTCATAGTCACCCTGTTGTCTGCAATGGAGATTCACAATGCACCTGATTCTTCGTATCTGGCAACCTATTCATCCCCATTTTAGTTGTCTCAATAAATTCCTCCCAGCCAATTACTGTCCTCTACTTTGCCATCCAATTGGAAGTTTCATACAAGGACACTACCATCACTGTCCTCCGAATCTACACCCCTATAAACACAGACACCACAAATCACTATCCTCTTCATCTACGCCTCTTTAATTAATGTAGGAGACTTACAAAAGATTTCAACTCTTTAAATATGCCAGTGATAAACTATCAAAAATTATGTTTACACAAAGTTGAGATGGATTTTTTTGGTCATTAAGATCTACTAGTAAAATATATTAGTCATTAGTTAAAAATCAGACAGCATATCAAGTACAGTTGACCTACCAATAGTATTTAGATCAAATCTGAATTGAAAAATTTGGCTCTGAAGGGACATAAGTCAATTTACTTACCCAATTCTCCTTTGCGACTTGGGGCCACGTTCCAAGCCGGAACTGGATTCACCGGCTTCAGATTGGCCAGTGGAACCAGATGTCTATCCAGAGAGACAGACAGCCATCTGACAAAAAAGCTCCATCACTCTATATTTAGGGGGTTCACTCTAAATTTAAGCACCACATTGAAAAAGTCCGAACTAACCCTTAACACTATACAGTATTTGGCTAGAACAGTGTTCGGATGTGGGTAATTGACAGCTTTACTTTTCCCCCAGTTCCTCGATGAACACAGTGACTGCCGAGGAGTGTGTTCCCACTTCCTGGATGAATGCGTTGTAGTACTTCCCTTTGGGCTCCAGACGTACCTGACACATACACATGCCATTTACTTTATTCTCCTGTTAGAGTTGTCCCTTGTCCAAGTTGATCAGTAGCTTAGTGAAATGTAGAAATCCTTCCCTACCTGACATTTGTCTCCCAGGAAGTACTGCCGGCCTGCAAACACCATGTAGTCCGTCTTCTGCATTTCTGTGGATATCACATCAAGATTTACTCAGTGTGCCGAGATTGTGTTAGTGGTTCATGATTTTACAACCGTACTGCTTTGAGTCGTGGTAGATCTGAGCCATGAGTGCTTCTCAACCAAAGTCTTATGGGACTCCTGTATGGTTGGAAAAACTAAAAGGTTTAATCTGGATACAGCATTTGTTGAAAGAAATGTTTCATCACTCAACTGGTGACTGAAGATATCACTTGTATGAGTGATGAAACATTTCTGTTAATAAATGCTGTATCCAGATCAACAGATTCAACCTTTGTTGTGATCTCCTTACCTGGATTATTGAACATCCATAAAGACAACCTCCATGTCGACAAAGTAGGGACTAATCCTAACACATAAAATAGACCTCTTTCATTCAGACACCCTGTACTTTAGATTTCTGTTCCATCAGGTAGCCAATTATGCTCAACTGTTGAGATGAGGTGGCTGCAGTACCCAACACAACAGGTGAGTGTGACTTAAACTATCTGGTGGAATAGAAAACCAGGAGTACAAGCAGCCCCCAAGGACCTGTTTGAGAACACTGGAATGGCTGAAACGTGAGTAAAGTAGAATCCAAGCTGTCCGGGTACCTTTACGGCTGTCATTCC
This sequence comes from Regalecus glesne, assembly GCA_900302585.1. Taxonomy (NCBI): domain Eukaryota; kingdom Metazoa; phylum Chordata; class Actinopteri; order Lampriformes; family Regalecidae; genus Regalecus; species Regalecus glesne. Next base: position 14,592 of record OMLC01000716.1, read on the forward strand.
AAACATCAAACTCCAAGTTTCGATATATGTCCCCATCCAGAGACTTCAACACCACATAAGGCAAAGACAGTCTAGAGGGAGGGGAGGAGTCCACTGAAGGCTAGAGAGAAGGAGAGAACATTTTTATCAGTTTTGAATTTATTTTTTAACCCTTTTAACACTGGCACTATTTGGTAGTACCACCTTTCCATACAAGATGGCGTCAGTTATATCACGTTTAACAATGATGATCAATAAATTGAAATAATTTGATTCAGATTATCTGGATCTGAAATAAAGATACGATGTTTTGACATTCACCTGAATGTCTTCATCAATCCTATAGTCAGCCTTGCGAGTTATCCAACCCCCTGACAAAGGAATTATTTTCATTTTTCAATACATGGATCACTGATCAAGAAAAAAATTAAATCGCGATGTTTAGAAACGTTTCTGCTTGTGCCAGTTTGTTACTAATTGCACATAGCCAGACCAGGCACTGCATTAGCCTTTCAATGAAGTTCCACTTAAATGTTGTACCTGCTGAAAAATGACTTAACACCTTGGATACTTTTTAAAATCAATATCACTCTGAACCTTATTGAAGTTCAACCGAAGATTCTTAAAGTTCAACTAAACTGACTGGTAAAGCACCAGCATTAGAATGTTCCCAAAGTCCAACCGTTTTAAAGGATAGTGAATAAAAATCAACCTTGTGGGCATATTGACGCATTTTCTGTCATCTCTTTGAACCCCTATGGCCAATGCGGGCTCATGGTCATTTTTAGCAGATCGCATGATTGCAAATTGCTCAGTGCTGAAATGTGCACTAACCCAAAAAAAATATGCTCAGTGCTGAAAAAATTAGAGGGAACATAGCCTACCATGTGTCAGCACTAAAAACTTCAGCTAGTTAAAAATACTGCCGCTACAATATTAGCTAAAATGAAAAGGTTTGAACACATCCTACTGATTCTAGCCTCCCTTCACTAATTTGTATGGAAAGTTTTGACTTCATACGATCATAACAATGGCCATGAACTCAAGATCATCCTGGTCTGCTCATATCAACAAGCTTCAAGGATCCTACTGTTTATTCAAATTGATTTCTCCTATCTTACATAGATACTTAGTAACCCCAGGCCCCTCCTTCTCTTACCCACTCACTGTATAAGAAGCACCTTGATGGATGCTCAAGAAACATGTTTAAGAAGCAGACACCAAAAGCTTTTTCTTAGCACAATGCTGTGCAGACCTTGATCGATGCATACAATGTGCCCTTTTGCAAAGGCTAAACTATAAGGATAGAAAGAAAGGATAGAAAGGATTCCCTTATCAGTCCCGCAAGGGGAAATTTGTTCTCTGCATTTTTGACCCAACCTATTGTATAGGAGCAGGGAGCTGCCAACATATGGCGCTCGGGGAGCAGGTAGGGGTTAAGTGTCTTGCTCAAGGACACCTCAACATGCTGTATGCAGGACCGGGGATCGAACCTGCAACCTTCTGATTGCCAGACGACCGCTCTACCAACTGAGCTATGCCGCCCCTATAACTCACTGAAAGACAAATTGTCTCTTCATTATAGAATTTCCATAACAGGTTCCCAGTTCATGCTAGAGCTGATTGGAGTGCTACTTTTAACCAAGGAAACACTATAGCCTTGACCCCTCATATTTGTTAGATATTATACAGCCTTAGGAACCTTCTTGTGCCCTCTATTCTCAAAGTACAGGCCTCCTCTCCCATCTGACCAGACCCACTTTCTTTGGAATAGTCTCCCAGCCTCCTGACTCCATAAACTTTTTCAAACCTAAACTGAACTCCACCCAAAGCATTGCTGACTTTGAACTCAGGGGCATAATTCTAATAAATTTGAATTGATTAAAAAATCCTTTGATGTCATTATTGGTCTTAAGACAATGAAAAACTTTCCATATAAACGAAACAAATCAGAGGTCTTTTCAGGAAGGGGGTGTTTCAAGACTCATGTCGAAATCAAATGGCTGATTTCTGGGACCTTGTCAGCTCAATTTTTTTACATTTACATTTTGCTGATGTGTTCAGATTGTCGAGATGTTATGTCAATGTGTGAGAATACACTGGAACTGACGTGAGGTTATGTTGAATTTGACACCAGTAGAAACATTAGTTGACTAGGCAGGGACACCAACTCATACTTTTAATGACCAGCATATCTTTTGTGATTAATCTTTTATCCTACCCAGCAGCCTTGAAGCATTAGAACTCATTTCATTTTGTAAAAACCACCACCCCTGGTGATAAACCAGCTTAGGGTCCTAGGGCCAACAACACAACTTTCAAAACAAGGGGCCTCACCTTGCTGTCATCCATTGAAGCTTTCGGTTGATGTTCAGCAGTTCCTCCTACTCCATTTGTCTCCCATTCCCCCCTGAAGGAGAAAAGAGACTGCTAATTAGACCAATTCCGGGCTCAAAAGACTCCAAGTGGATAAAGATGAGTCAATTAAAACACCAACACATGATGAGTCCATCACTGGGCAGAGATTCATTCTCCAGCTACAGCACTTAACTAGCCAGGAGCAGTGATGCCAGTGGTACTTGTGGGAGAGTCGTAACCTCATGAAGATAAGACATTTTAAAAACAGCTGTTCTAAATATAGCACATTATATACAGACATTGGGGGGCAGCGTGGCTCTGAGTAGAGCAGTCATCTGACGATCGAGAGGTTGGAGGTTTCATTCCCGCACCAGCAGAGAAATGTGTCAAGATGCCCTTAAGCAAGACACCGTTCCCCAATTGCTCTACCCAGTGACAGATTGGCAACCAAAATGGGGTATGTCACCACCTATTGCCCAAAGAGTACCGAGATAGGCTCCGGCTGCCCCAAGACCCGATTTTAGATAAGCAGTTGAAAATGAATAGATGGATACAGAAATCTTTTTTTATACATGAAAAATATGAGAAAAGTTTTTTAAATCAACACTACAAAGAGGTTATATAAAATGTGTGTGTGTGTGCGCGCTTGTACCTCTGTCCACGGTCATCTGGTGTATCATAACCCACATCAATATCACTACATGCTGATGGGCTGTTCCGGTAACGACGACTTCCACTCCGGAAGACCTCCATAGCCTGACAGAGATCCACCTCCTCCACACCCAAAACCCTTGTGTACAGCAGCTCATAGAGGAGCGCTGAAGAAACAGAAACTAACATCCCAATACATACATGGTACTCTAACAGACCAACATAGTTAAATACACAGATCGTCTCTGATCCAGATTTTTTTAACTGTTGACCTGAGCAGATTTAATCAATAGTGGTCTTTCATTGATTCCTTGTCCACAGAACATGTTTGGTAACACAGTACAGAATAAACCAACAGAAAGGTATCAAAATATGATCTGTTAATATGATCTGCAAATTTAACTCGTGATTTTTAGTAAACATGCAGAAGTCCTACAATAAAATCCAAGGGCTTATCAATAGCACTAAGTGGCGTTAATGCTGCAGTTGGTAGTAAACCACCATTCCTAAAAATAGGATTAAAGTGGCTGGTGGACGACAGGGATGCCTCACCATGGCTTCAATAAGACCATACTGAATGTCTGTTGGATAATCAGTCTTGCTGTGGCTGTGTAAGACACAGCTAAGGGAAGGAGGGCCATTGTCTTCTGATATACTCACAAATCAGATTATTATAGAGGGATTTCAGTGCTGTTGGCTGGATGTGCTGTAACCTTTCAAGGTATGTCTGTATGCATTAATGATGAAAAGGGGTTGTATACCAATACTAGAACTCACACTGGCAGAGGGCAGCAGAACTGGGGTAATTACGGGCATAAACAATGTCATAGTGACCATTGTTGGAGCAACACAGGATCACCTAAGCAATGCAAGTAGAGAAGACAGACAGAAAAATAATAGCTTTACACCTGACAAGACTAGTGACGCATCCAAAAATCACAAACCAGAATACTATTTGATACGCTAAAGTAGTATTTGAGTGTGTTGACATCTGATGCACATCTGAAACAATAGCAACATCAAATAGTACGTGAAAAATACAGATAATAATACAGAGAGAAATTTTAGAGCTTGCTAACACTGGACTCAACCCTGATTGGACTCCAATTCATTCAGACATATCACAACAATGATAAAAAGGTGGGGGTGCAACTGGCAGAATGCTTTTCACCATACTGAGCATAAAGTGGTTAAAATATAATTTTTAAAAATGTGGCCATCACACTAGTAGGAGCTCGTGTACAGCGTGTCATTATTAACCTGCAAAGAGCTGAAAAGAACTGGCTTGGTGTTATGATCTAGTATGTCCGAACAGCCCTTGTGCTTTTTACTTGCATACTAACATTCCACTGGATGCTACTGTTCACTACATATATGTACCGTGTGATTTCAGGCGCAACCCAGGTCTGTTGAAAGTAGAGTCCAACAGCAGCAGTGGGGCTAAAAAGATAAACCACTGTACTTACCTTGTCAGTAAAGTCATCTTCAGCAATCACTGTAGCTGGTTTACCCGGATAACGATAGATGAGGAAGCAACGTCTACACACACACACACACACACACACACACACACACACAAACACACACACACACACCAGCCATATGTAGTCTACTTTAGGAGGCAGATAGGGAGAACTGAAGCCTTTTCCAGACAAGTGCATTTCCAATGAAGGTTCCAATATTATTTTTCATGCTGCCTATAACAAATATGCTGGAACCCCTGTGGTAACCCAAATTTTTTATATAAACCCCCCCCCAAAAAAAACAACCATTTTGATCAACTGCTGAGATTGTGCAGGATTCTAAAGTTGACTGAACTTGGCTAAAATCCTCATTTAACAAAACCAATTGAGTCGAGCCTTATTAATGTAGTCTACAGGGACAATAGGACTTATGGTACACCTGGGAGTCCATAAGGAAAACAAGTTGATGTCCATGATGAGAGCCTCGTATAAGAGAATGCTGTGAAGGGCTTTCTTTGCGTCACTTCTGCTCATTTGTACCAGAACCTCTAGTAGGCTGGCCCATTGGCATTACCAAATTCATCGGCCTCCAGGTTTAAAGTCATGGGGCCAGTTCCCAGGCACAGACCAAGTCGAGTTAAGGTCTAAAATTATTATTTGTAGGCTAAACCGCCATTCAAAATTAAGCTTAAAGCAGGATTTGTTTCACACATATGGGACACTGGCCAATGATGTTCAGGTTGACCCTGAACTAAAGCAGACAGCCAATGGTCATTAACTTAATGCCAGAAAACTCTTGTGCTAAATGACAGAAACCTGAATGCAAGTGTGGGAATATTTGGTAGTAAAAAGGAAATACTTAAGACAGCCCAATTAATCAATATTGAGATTTGAGTGTGATCTAGAATCTCCAATAGAAAAATCATAGATGAAAGGAAAATAAACCTAAAACCTGGTTCTGACCTACAGATGAGGCAAATGTTATGAACAAAAACACCTTTGTTTTACTACCAAAATATTATTTTTGCTAAACTTAACACTGTGTGCGATTGATCCATTTGGTTAAACTTCACTTTTCTCTCAAACTGCCCAGAGGTACAGAAGCAGTGTCTTCGTGCATTAGGATGAGGTTCATACCTATACAATAGGGAGAGAGCTTTAATCTCCACCTGGCCCGCCGTTTCCTGCAAACAAAACCAACTCACAGCTTCACATTTCAACCAAAAAACCCATTTGCCATCTTTAACAAACAGCTCAATGCTAGCATCATGTCCCTCTTTGGAGGCTCATCTTACTTCCTCAACCAAAATTAAGTTTCATGGTAAAGCTTTTGCATCTTTGCACACACTTGGATACATACCTTTGGATCTTCCAAACGTTCCAGGTATTTCTCAAAGGACCCTTCAACAAACTGGAAAAAAATTAATGTTAAAAGAAAAGATTGTGGCGATGTTAAAGTCTTATTGGCTCCATTTCCATCCAATGTCAAGCAAATTTTAAGTGAAATTTTCCTAAGTTGTAAAACATGAGATGCGAATTAAGTTACATTTCTATCATGTCTGTTCAAGTGAATAAAGGTCGGACTTTAGTTTTGTCCATCATGTGTCCAAACTTTAACACCAGCAGATGGATGGATGAAGTCAACTTGAAGATATAGATCATGTGAATCAATCCTACCCACTTTCCAATTTTATTTCAACAAATGATTCAATTTCCCTTTTCGTGCTCAATTCTTTATCAACACAAGTAAAAAATAAAAGTATATTTTGATGTTGACCGACACGAAAACTCAATCATCAACGGTTCTATCCACCCCTCATTTCAGCTGCTTTGACCTGGTTACCCGTTAGTGGTAGGATTAATTTTATTCATGTCCTTTACATATGAAACAGCCTGAGCTCCTCTGTGCTTCACTCTCTTCCAAAGATTTGAATCTTAAAACACACTGGGAGACTTGACATCACATCCCCAGGCACTGCCCACAGCTCCTATGCAATAGGATGGGTTAAATACAGGACACCTATTTATGTAAAATGAAAAAAAAACATTTATTCTCATTATGACCC
>OMLC01000717.1:2629-22864 GCA_900302585.1 Regalecus glesne
AACACCGCCCTAAAACCTCTACATTTTATATCGGAACTGCAGGATTTACCTGGATGGCCTATTTTGTACTGAAAATGACGAACATCACAAGTTTGCATCTCTGACTTCGTCAGCCCTCATGCAGATTTAAATACACTAGATTTAGCTACCGGGCTAATTTTCATCTGTTGTCCCAAGCAATTATGGGTTCAGTGTCTTACTCAAGGACACATTGACATGCCTGCTGGATCAAAGCACCAATCTTCCAATTACTAGACAACCGCCCTACTTCCTGAGCCAAGTTGCCTCTAAATCATTAAATGATAGAAAGAACTTGACCTTAGATAAGAGCCTCAACTAGAAAAAGCTTGATCTGACCACTGAATTTAGCCATCTAATTTAAAATTACTATCTATTATCATAATATCATAGGGGGCCATGGTAGCTCAGGGGTAGAGTGTGTGCTTCAGCAACTAACGAGCCAGAGACTGTGGTATCAAACCTACCATGGGGTATCAGGGAGGGTATTGGGCCTTAATCTACCATGCTCCCCTGAGAAGGAATGGCGATCTTTTTCCCTGCCTTCCACCCAATGAGCATTTGGATTAGCTCCAGCAGATCCAAAACCTGACTTCAAATATAATCGGTTTATGATGGATGAAGGGAAAAAAACAATAAGTTTTTTCGTAAAATATTAGTTCTAATACATTGGTAACTCCAAAAATCCATGGTAAAAATTAATACTGTTTGTTGAAAGGAAATGCTGGAAACCTGGTTAGGAAAGGGCAGGACAACCAACAAGAAGGGGCTAATATAGCTCAGTGGGTAGAGCGGTCGTCCGGCAATCGGAAGGTTGCAGGATCGATCCCTGGTCCTGCATGTAGCATGTCGAGGTGTCCTTGAGCAAGACACTGAACCCCTAACTGGTCCCCGAGCGCCATATGTTGGCAGCTCACTGCTCCTATACAATAGGTTGGGTCAAAAATGCAGAGAAATCCAAATTTCCCTTTGCGGGACTGATAAGGGAATCATTATTATTATTAAGAACCCCCCCCCCAAACAAAATAGCTGTGATTGGTGGTCCCTTCTTTACAATCAAATTGGCATGAGCACCCTGCAGGTAGGATTATTACATATTATAGATTACTTGCCAAAAAGAGGACTGGTGGAGGTTAATAACAAAAGGAACGGATCCAGGCAAATTTAGCCCTCCTCCTGCCTTTTAAAAATATGTACATGTCGATTCATTTGTCCAGGAAAAAATGTGTTTGGTAATGCCTGGAAAAATTAATGCCCGGAAAATTCTGGATACAATAATTGTGAGTGGATAGGTAATGTGAAGTTAAGGTGAGAGCAGGCTTCCACATACGTTTGTATTCATGAACCCCCCTCTCTTCGTGGGAACTTTTTAGGTTATGTCCCTTAATCATCTTGGCCTGGCTTAGCCAACCCTAGCCCCCCAATAACTGGAGGGCTAGGGTGAGTTGCGAGTTATATTTTCTACTTTTGTTGAGCAATGTCCTTGGAGTGCCACCTCACCCCCACAGTCTTAAAGGTTTCAGCCACCCCCTTGGTCTAGATAAATCTGATATAATTAGCAATATGAGATCTCTTCTAACACCAAGCAATCATGTAGAAAAAAATGGGCCAGTTTTTTAGCCATTTTGCCACTCCATCTTGCTCTGGGCTAGCTAGCCTTGGGTTAGAGACTGGGGGAGGGGCAGGTGACAGGGAATTAGTTGACAACGATGGGGATGGTCATCCAGACACACATGCCTTAGTCACACTGCTCTCCCAACTGGGTTGTTCAGCTGGCTATAAAGTGAACTCCAGTAATGGCCTCTGAGTTGATGGCATCATTAAGACTGGATTGGAGGAAGATAAAGGGAATGCGGATATAATGTGTATGAAGGGGGTTGTGATGTGAAGGCCTGTGTGTGTTTTGCTGCAGTAACTAGCATGTGTCTAGTATCTAGACATTTATAACTGTAAAAGGTACACCCATAACAGCTAAAGGCGAGAATGATGCGTCTGCACTAGTGTAGGCAGAAAAGGTCAGTATTTTATCAGTCTAATAACATTACTAAGCTGAGGTGATAAGTTCTGAGTTTTACTAATCGGCTAGCTGATAGAGGGTCTCAAACTCATTATGATATTTCAATGCTAGATTGCGACATTTGCATGTGTGAATGAGTCGATGATAAAGGCTGATAGGCTAAATTTGGAGTCATTTCAGGACCTGGTCCTTAAGAGGAGGGTGTTCCAGCATGACAATGACCCAAAATATACATATGAGGCAACAAAAGAGTGGCTCAAGAAGAAGCACATTAAGGTCATGGAGTGGCCTAGTTGGCATCCGGACCTTAATCCTATCGAAAATCTGTAGAGGGAGCTGAAGCCTTGAGTTGCCAAGCGACAACCTACAAACCTTAAGGATTTGGAGAGGATCTGGAAAGAAGAGTGTCAAAATCTTTCTTGGGATCTGTGCAAACTTAGTGACCAACTACAAGAAATGTTTGACCGCTGTGCTTGCCAACAAGGCTTTCACCATCAAGTACTGAGTCATGCTTTTTCTAGGGGGTGAAATACTTATTTTTCTCAAGAAAATACAAATAAATGTTTAAAATTCAAATACTATGATTTTCTGGGATTATTTTTTGGATTTTGTTTCGTGCCGTTAAAGGGAACCTACCATGCAAAGTATAGACAGTTCTATTCTTTGTAAGGGGTCAAAGTCACAAAATCAGCAGGCGGTGAAATCCCACTCCCCCCCATTATAAGCTGTTGACCAGGGACTGGTGAATGGAACTACTATTTCAACATACTATTTTATTTTCACTTCGGAGTTCACTGGATATTTCCCAATGCAACTCATCATTCAACTGTATTTTGCTGTAGTGTGCACAGACATTGCATATATCAAACCTTTTATAGCTTCAAAGTTTGAGTAACAAAAAAAATACATCTAGTCCAGTCAACCCTTGTCCGACTGTATCAAAAGCTTAGAAAATACATTTTAGTGCAAAAGAAATCTCTCAGCTCTAATGAATGAACATCAAAAAGTACAAAAGTGTTGTGGGGGGCAGTTATCAACAGGATGCACCATACATGAAATGGTCTCAGATAGAGCCGTAAGACCCTCTCACAAATTTCATCAAAACCACCACATGCAGTTTTTGCTGAGACTTTCAGTTATCAAGCTAATCTAGGTCAGCTATTGCCTATGTGGGGTCTGGTACCCCCCAGGGATTCTTTTTGGGTTTCCAGTGATTATCTACAAAAATGAGGAATCGTCTAATTTCACTGTTAAGCCTGAAGTGTATAAAGTCATCCAATTCTGTATGAAATTACATTCAACAAGGAAAGGAAAACCACTTTATTTGGTGATTGTATGCTTACAGTGAAATTTGTCCTCTGCATTTTTAACCCATCCTATTGTATAGGAGCAGTGGGCAGCTGAAGTGCCCATGGAGCAGTTAGAGGTTCAGGCTCTTACTCAAGGACATCAACATGCTTTCTGAAGGAGCCAGGGATCGAACCACCAACATTCCAATAACTAGATGACCATCTTACTTCCTGAGCTATGCCACCCCTACAAATCTGATATGTAAGTCTCTCAAACAAAATTATTATGAATTCAGGAGAGTTGGGGGTCAGAGGGCATTAGGAATACCTGATCTAAATAATCAAAATGAAAAATGTTGCTTGTATTGATTCAGCAAATCTTGTAGCATCCATCTGAGCTGAAATTAAATTCTAGTATTTACTATTCTTTACAAGAACTTTAAAGAACTGTCAGTAAATTACTCTGTATTCTCAGCCGTGGTCTAGTGAATCTGATTTGCATTTTAAACTGATTGCTGGCCATGCTGAGCAGCGGTTCACCACGCAATGTAATAATGGCACTCATCACGGGGTCTATGGGTATCGTCTTTCCCTTCAGTTAGTCATTAATGGATGTGAGGCTCAGCTGGGCTGTTCCTATGTGATTCCATCGTAGACTTTGCTCAGATAATATTTTCAAATAACTCTCAGTGTGTTCTTTTATATACCCTGGGCATCAGATTGGTACATTTTGCAGTGTAGACAGGGCTGCCCATAAGAGGTGGGGGGTGTCTGGGGCTCAGCCGTCAGGGCGTGTGTGGGGGAGGCCAGATGATCATGTTCATCTTAGATATAAGCAATGATAATAGCAATACTAAGGCTTAAGGCTGGATGCCTTTCCTGACACCCTGCAGTGGGTTCAAACCCTTAGTCCCGGGGTTAGGCAATTTATTTATGTATTTATTTTGGGGGGAAGGGGGGGACTTCATTGAACAGATGAATAGATGGATGACTTCACTGAACCTTTCCAGGGTCCAAGCTATTGCTGTAGCTGGGCCTGAGTGTAGTTGAGAGCACGATGAGTGTGCTCCATCTAGGATTAGCTGCTTTAGGTATATCCAGTGTGCACTTCAAGCAATCCTCAAGTTGTTAGTAATTGTACAGATGGAGCCTTCAGCCAAAAATGAGGTAGTTAGGATTTTAAAAATGGCTGCCATAAAATTACAACCTGGGAGAATTCTATTGACATTATTTACTAACCTGAGACTTTACTTGGAAAAAGTAAGAGTTTTTATGATGCAGTATTCCTTTTTCCAATACAATTATTGAATGTTGAATTTTAGGTAAGAATTTGGTTTTCAAAATAAATAGTCAGATTTTCTTTTGGAATTAGAGGCTTCAAATGCTATTTCATCCACTGCTGGGTCTACCCCACAGGGCTTGGTTATGATCAGAAAGCACAGGCATATCTTCTGTATCTATCCATAAATAAATTAGTGCGTTTTCACTTTTCAGCATGAATACCTCTTGAAAGAGTTCAGGAACATTCCAAATTTTGTCAGAACTGCAGCAAGAGTCCATTTTAATAAGTGCTAAATGGATTTATTCTTATATAGTGCTTTTCTAGTCCAGTGACCACTCAAAGTGCTTTACATTATATGCCCCACATTTACCGACTATGAAAGATTAAGTCCAGATTTCCCTTTCTGACACCCTGTGGTGGGATTGAACACACTATGCCCAACTTAGAGGTGTGCGCTCTCCTGCTGAGCCACTGTAGCTCTGTAAAAGTATTTAAGCATTTTTATGGCATGCATTAATATAATTTCCAATCAATTAGATTGCTTATGAAAAAATGCAGCCCCATGATGTACATGTAAAAAAAATGAAAAAAATATAAATATAAAACAGCAGCCCGTGTTGTTTACTGTTTAAACATTGTGTGTTTCTGCAGCCGCATGTCCTGGGACATGTGGTACTTTGGCTGTGCTTAAGAACCTGCAGTCAGGGCTGTCCATGAGACCTTTTAGCCTGGTATTTACATGGAATGTGTATCTATTTGGCAAATAGATATTGCCCAGTATAGTGGGCATAGTAGGTGTGGGTTCAATCTCACCATGACACTTCAGGAAAGGGCATCCAGTGTTAGTCCCCCATGGTCGGTAAATGTGAGGCATATGATGTAAAGGGGTTTGAGTGATGGCTAGACTATAAAAATCCCTTATAAAATTAACTCATTTTACCATCTGGATATCATATCTGGTTAAGGAAAAAAATGATGTTAATGCAAGGTGTAAGAAGGACATTTCTAAACACTGGTGTTAACTTGGCTCCACCTATTGGAGCTCAAGCATTCAATCCCTATTCAGCTGGCCTGCTCCAAATAACAAATAGCACAGTAATAAATTATGAGCTATACGCTGATTTCAGAGGATTAGATCACTATCAGGACAGCAGAATGTAAACCCCCAAATAGGAGCAAATTTATCAATTTAAATGATTTAAGAAATTACAGTTGTGTGTTATGCCTTAATTTGGATTGCAACCGTTCCCAGTTGGTTTCAATCATTATGGCACTCTATTGTTTATAAGGCTGGGGATACTTCCAGTTGGTTGAGGATGAAGATGTCACTTAGATGAGTGATAGAATAGACATAGAATCATTTTATTGGGACAGTGTATATTAATGAAAATTTAGGAAGCAAATATGCCAGATTTTGCCGTGAGGCTAATTTTCATTTTTGTCCCAAGCAGTTAGGGTTTCGATGTCTTTCTCAAGGAAACTTCGACATGCTTTCTGAAGGGAATGCGGATTGAACCACCAATCTTCTGGTCAGCACTGCAACATTCACACTCAGTTGAAATTTGGCTGTCAACTTTACTTGCTGGCTTGTTAGGACAGAAGTGGGAGAGTGGGTCTAATCATTTTTTTCAAAGATCCCTTTGGGCTAGGAGTATGAGTTTTAGTTTAGATTGCCAAAATCTATGCTTGTATACTCAAAACAGCTTGATGCTCTGCCTTGAGGTGATCATTTCCAATAACTTGTTGTCTAAGGTGAAAACCCATCCAAGAGGCTCAGTTGGACCGAAAATATTTATGTTGTCTCTTTCTTAGGTTGTTCAATGAATCTTGGCATAATTTGCTGCCGTTTTACTAGCACACATTTGTGGTCCTTCTGAGCTGTTCAATGGCTCAGAAATAAAAATGTAATGCTTATGCAATTTATGTAGTGCTTTTCTCTGAAACCCAGAGCACAGAGGCTGCTATTCATTTTCACCTAAATTGTTTAAGCTGCATGGAGATGTGCTACTTTAAATGGTCAGATTTAGAGTGTAAATGGATGAGCCAAAACATTATAACCACCTGCCCAATATGTTGTTGACCCTCTGTATGCCACCAAAACAACACTGAGTCTCATCAAGGCATGGATTCTACAAGACTCTTGAAGGTGTCTTTTGGTATCTGGTACCAAAAGCTTAGCAGCAGATCCTTCAAGTGATCGAGATTGAGACAGTTTATATTTGGCAACTCAGAAAACCAACTGCAATAGAAAAATGAGACAAAAACAAGATCAGCAATAGAGACTAGAAAAACAAGGCAAATAAACAAGACAAATATAATAAGGTAGCACCCTCCCATCTATACCAAACGAGGTACCTGGATGAGGCAAGCAAACAGTGACAGCACATACAGTACAAAAAGTATCGTAAATCTAATTTGAAGCAGTGTCATCCATCTGCATATAATACATAAAATGCACCTTTGCATGGGAAAGACCTCAGTCCCTAACAGCTAACGGAGGTTGGAGGGTGATGGAGGCTAGAGCTCTGGAGGAGAAGCAATTCTTCAGTCTATTAGTTTGTGGTTGTTGGCCCTATATCTCTTCCTTGATGGCAAGGGGACAAAAAGCTGACCTGGGTAGGTTGGGTCCTTACTTGCATTGTTAGCCTTCTTGTGTTGATAGTGAGCATATACTGTATCCAGGTTTGGGAGCACAGTTCTCACAATCTTCTGTGCCATTTTTACCACCCGGGCCAAGTCCTTCGGGTTTTTTCCAGTGTGGCTGGCATACCACACCGTGGCACAGTAGCAGAGGGTACTCTCCATATTGCCTCTGAGAGTCCTGTAAGTTGTGAGATAGAGCCATCGTAGATATGACTTATTGGTCCAGGACATCCCACAGATACTCAATCAGATGGAGATCTGAATAATTTGGAGGCCAGGGTAACATCCTGAGTACTTTGTCATATTCCCCAAACCTTTCCTGGCTAATGCAGTGAGGCAGGCTTCCTTATCCTGCTGAAAGAGGCTACTGCCATCAGCGAATGCCATTCCCACGAAGGGGTTTACATGCTCCTATATGTAGGTGCCATATTAATGCGTTTGTATTGGAATATTCTGTGTCATGGTGGCTATAATATCATGTGTGCTGATATACTTTGTGTCAGTGTGCATTAGTGCATAATAGATTCTCGTACCTGTCTGTATGATGTATGTTTGTGTAGTTGTATCTGTAAATTCCTCTTGTTAGTGGAATTTACAGATACAGCACTGGTTAGTGCTGTATCGTGCTGTCTAGTAGAGGCAGGGATCGATGTGTTTTAGAAAAGCGGCAGTGTGGTCCCATTGAGAGGCGTGGGGATCAGACTGCTCCTGGGACATCCTTTGATCCATGTAAAACAGGCTGAGAGAAGCATACTCCACCGATTCCACAAAGCAGATGCTAGCCTATTACCAACCAGAAGCCGCTCGCGTGTCTATTTTGCACAAGGCAATATGGGGGAAAGTCAGTGGGAGAATTTCAGAAACAGCCCATATTGAGTGTATTATTGAAAAGATTCATGATTTATGCATTTTGCATTGTGTATTAGAGAAGGATCTGGTTTGTAAGGACATCATTTAAGTATTGCCCATCATGTTCAGTGATGAAAGTATTAAATCATGAAACTAGGATTTGGGAATTATATGAAATAATATTGGGAGTATTAGTCCAGGTAATATGAACCAGAAATTTAGATTGTTGCAATTTACATATGCCTTTTATTTAGACATGTAATCTGATACTATCTTGGAGGAAAACCAAAGTAGATATCAGCCTCTTGCTTTGGCATTCTCAGTGGAGATTCATTGGTTATCTGACAGTGTCAGACCTCTGTCTGCTCTGACAAATGAGGACAAAACAAAATACATAAACAGCCTCCACTGCCAGAGGACTCACTTTACCTCTCCTCCTGAAATCATCCCTTTCCAATTTCAGCAGCTTCAGCCTCAATGGGACATAATCAGTCGCTAGCAGTTAGCCGGTGGCACTTTCTAGCGATATCCTGTCTCAGACAATAACAACAGTGTCTCGTAATGATGCTAACCTGCCTTATTGCTCAATGGATTTACATACAGCAGGTTATCATAGTGGCTGCAGGCTATCTGTGACTGATGGTGCGTGTCACCACTGTACATGTTGCTTTTGTTTTCATTTGGCATCGGGTCTGTTGGGCCACTTTACTACTGAGATCATTGTACCATTTGGATGATTGGAATGTGTGTGTGTGTGTGTGTGTGTGTGTGTGTGTGTGTCTTTGTGTTTGTGTGTGCAAGATGGAGCGGGAGAGTTTATGTCATTCATCTAAATGCTTACTTGTGGGCCCTCATCTTTGCAGCCTTTATATATCCATCTTACTCATTGCTGCCATGAAACGGAATAAATGAAGGGCCCCCATTAAAGGGAGACCACAGCATTACTACAGTAACCTTATTTGTTCTCCCGACCCACACTGGCTTTGATATGAAAGCTCTGTGGCCCAATAATTAATTTGATATAAAAACATATACTGTGCCATGCAAATGAGAGAGATATGTGCACAACAGTATCCATTTAGGCTTGAAGGGAGAGGATGTTAGGAAGCATGGAGGAGCAAAGGGGAGCAGACAGGAAGTGATAGCTCAGCAGAAGGCTGTAAAGTCCTCCGGTGGCTGGCTAATCTGCTAGGCTTAAGGGGCTGTTCTTCCTTAGTTCCCACATGGAGGAAGAAGAGAAGCTCTGCAGGGGCTCACCTTTTAGCCAACTGGGGCTTTGGCCACTGGGGAATAGCCCAAACATATTGATTGGCCATCAGGAGGGGGAGAAGAGGAGGTGCAGGGGGGTTGGACTAACTTCCCTGCTGCTCTGCTCGTCCCTACAGTCTCTGGCCCATACTACAGCTTTCTCACAGGTACTAAATGCAAAAGAGAGATCACTGATTGAGGGAAAGCACCAAAGGAAGAACATGGTGGGAGAGAAATGAGGAAGGTGTGGTGAAAGAGAACAAAAGAGTGACAGAAAGGAAACAAGCAGGCTAGCACAGCCATGCTCTGCTCTGATCACAAGCCAAAATCTAAACCTTTGTGTGTGTGTGTGCACATGTGTCGGTTGCTGTGTGTTTATCTATGAGGGCTTTATGGTAAATAAAGCCAGAGTCCTGGCAAGGAGACAGGTGCAGGAGACTAGGCCGAATGAGAGATGCTATAACTCAGAGAGAGAGAGACAGAGAGAGAGAGAGAGAGAGAGAGAGAGAGAGAGAGAGATTTCTTAAGCATCCCAAATTGACAACCTTTTGAAGTTGCATGGCACGAATACACATTAGCAGTGTTTGCTTTCGAGTAAAGTGAGAATAAGAGTGCAAGGCTTGTTGGAGATCAATGGACCATCTTTATATGAGAACTTTGATCATGATCATTAACAGCACTGAACAGCCCCGCCAGTTCACCCTGTCATGGTTTTGTTTATGATCCAGTCATCTCCGTCTAGTTAGGGGACAGAGGGGCTGAAAATAAATCGTGCACAGATTCTGTGACAATGATGTACAGTCTTTTCTGAATACCTGAAGAGGACTGCACAAGAAATTAAATTCCTTGCTAATTTGTGAAGATCCATTCATTTGTTCAGTACTTTGAATACACAGCTTATTATTCCACCTACAATGTCATATTTCTGTAGGCAAATGTCATAATTAATTTAGACGGCATTGATTTGCAGCCAGCAGTAACTTGAGTGGGTTTCACATTTTTCAATGGAGAATGTCTCACTGTGGAAAGAAACTAATGTTAATGTCGATTACGATTTACAGGAACTACTTCATGTAGAGTACCTAAGGCTTTCACATTCATAGGCACTTGTTCTATTAACCTGCTGTTCCCCCTTAAGGCTGAGATTATTAACCTGGGTTTGAAGCCTCATCCAGTCGGTCAGTGGTGGGATTGGAAACATTTCCTGGTGGGATGCTAATGCATAAACTATTAATAGACTTAGTTTGATATCCACTGGTGTGGAGGGATATTGGTTATGAATAACTCAGCACAAAACTCAACATGTCCACCCACAACCTACTCATGTCATTTAGCGTTAAACACAACGTTTTCATTTTCGTTCCATCATCCCTGTCCATTGGGCCCATCACTGTGTACTTTCATGCCTTTGCTAGCAGGCAAAATAAATGTCAGAGGATGCAATTCATCTGAAAGTATTAGAGAAATCAGTAGCAGCCCTTAAGTCCTTCTCAGGCGGATCAGGGTGGAGATTAGGTGACATTGGTTAAAAGGAGACGGGAGGGAAAATATGTTTTGGTCTTATAGGCATCTGACAGCTCCTCCATAATAGGAAGTTAATCCGTTTTATGCAGTGCGTGTCTGTCTAGCTTTCCCACATAAACAGGAAAATTTAAATACACATAGAAAAACTGGCTGCATGCATATATGCAGGCACTCAGTGGCACATACAAAATCTGACCAGGTCAAACACATGGGGCTGCATTGTTGATGTAGGGCAGTTTTCAAGCAATCGGAGATTGGTGGTTTGATCCCCAGCCCCTGCAGAAAGCCTATTGAGGTCTTCTAGACCAAGCCACTTAATACTGAGCACTGCGCTGTGGTTGCACTCACTGCTCCTATATGTGTTCACTCCTCCTGAAACCTGTTCCAACTCTTCCCCTCTGGTAGGTGGTACAGAGCATTATACGCCAAAACAGCCAGATATAAAAAAATTAATTCCACAGACTGTTATTCAAAGGAAAGCTTAACATTGGTAAGTTCCAACTATATATATCTTTTATATACTGTACAGTATATTGTATGTGTACTGGAATGCTCCGTCATGTCCATCTACCCCAGGCCTGTATGCAAATAACCTACTAACATTTATTTCAGTATCTGATACATTCTCTGCAACATTGTGCTTTATTCCCTCTTATTCTCACCTGTATATAGGCAATCCTTGTTTATATATCAGAAGATTGTTGTTGTGTTGTGTTGTCATTCTATGTGAAGTACCTGTGAGTCATGAAACCAAAGTCAAATTCTATGTAGTAAAAACCAACATGGCCGACAAACCAATTCGGATTCTATACAATAGGATGGGTTAAATGGAGAGAACAAATTCTAGTGACCTTGGTCGTGTGGTGATAAAACACTTTCATTTGCACTTTCACATATTATTTTAACTGCCCTTGGCCAGATTCTGGATTGTAGGGACTAGTATACTTTTAGATCTTGTTCATTATTTGCTGTGACCGATCAATGTAAATGGTAAATGGACTTGTTCTTATATGGGCTTTTCTACTCTTGCAACCACTCAAAACGCTTTACAATGAGTGCCTCACATTTACTGAGCTATGTGATACGACATCTGTCAACACTGCTTACACTAACTATGGGCATGTTTTCTTCTTTCCTTTCCACCTTGATGTTCTCACCATGACTCAAGACATTAGCTGAACTTCTAGAAGAAGAAGAAGCAGCTTTATTTATTTGTCATACATAGGCTACATTGACCGAAATTTGTTCACTGCATTTGACCCGTTCTATTGTATAGGAGAAGTGTGCAGCCACAGCACCTGGGGAGCAGTTAGGGGTTCAGTGTCTCACTCAAGGACACCTCAACAATCTTTTTGTGAGAGCCAGGGATCGAACTACCAATCTCTGTGATTGCTAGACGACCACACTACTTCCTAAGCTATGCTGCCTTTGGTGTCATTCTAGTGAGTGGAAGCTCAGCTAACTACTAGCAACGTGCTAATGCAGATAGCATGGCTGTACGGCCTGATAGTGCAAGCTACTTAGTCACCAAATTGACTTGTGAGAGTTTATGACAGGTGTCCCTTTGTGTCCATTGCCCCACCGAAAATGCTGTCGGATGTCTGGTGTTTCCAGTGTCTAACATTACTCTCCATGACTATTCTGTGTGATGATTTGACTTATCTAATGCCATGTGCTAATTCACCCCATCAAAAATTAATTGATATGTGACATTTGCTATCCATTGTTGAATCACTTTAATGACATTGATGTGACAGACTCAATTTAGCTAGTTAGGCAACATCAGAGAAAGAAGTCATTTTGTCTCTCACCATTATCTTCCTTATCGCACTCTCTGATTGCACAGAGCAATTAAAAAGGATTAACCTCACATCCAGTTCACCCCCTCCTGCTGCTGATGTGTTGCGTGTCTCACTGCTAAACTCGCGCTTTGTTTTTCTCCTCCACTCTATATCTCTCCCCGTCTTCTCTGGGACTGTGGAAAATAATAATTGTGTTTTCTCACCATGTAATAATAGGGTAGAGTGTTCCCTGTTCTATTTGTGTCTATATTGAAATCTTGATCCTGTCCCTGCACACTGGCCAATCTTCCTCTGTGTCTGAGGAACAGATCGTATCAGTCCCCCCGTGTGAATTTTTCTCTCCTCTGGCTGAATTCTCCAGTCTCCCCTTGTTTCTGTCTTCTTCAACTCTTTTGACATATCCTCCTTGGCTTCCTTATCTCCACCCCTCATCTCTTCATCAGTAACACATTTCTCCCATCCTGGTCTCTTGCTCTTGTTTTACTCTCTCCTCTTTTTCTTTTTTTATTCCCCATCACAAATTCTCTGTTTATCTCACCTCCACAACAGCTCCCTACTTGGCCGCCACAGTCTCGTTCGCTCTCACTTCCGTCCAGAGCAGCATCCCAAACATCATTTGCATGTCTGCAGTCGGAGGCCATCAGAGTGTAACCTGTTAAATTGGAATGTTATGGTGTGGCAATGGACACACGCATGAGGAACTCTTGAGTTAATGGACAATTTACCTCACCTTATTGTTGTAGCCTTTACATTCATTAAGCCCCCTCCCTTCTCTTCGCTGCCACTTTTTATCTCCCTCTCTCTCTTGCTCTCACTCTTTTATTCCTACACTTCCCACTATCTCTCTCTGCCCCCGTACTTTCCATCCATATTAAAAGGTTCGCTGCCTCATTGTGTTCGACCTATGTTTTCCTGTGGCGTCAGTCTTTACCCTTTTCCTCTCTTCACTGCTCCCACCCTCGCCCTCCACCACACATCCACGGCGGCTACAGCCGTCCAGCCGGGTGGTTCCAACCCAGTGGAATAGATGGTAAAATAATGGCAACAGCCAACCATAAATCTACCCAATTGAAAAACATCACCAATCCAGCCTCATTCTCTTTCCCTCTCTCGTTTGCTTTGCTGTGCCCTTCACCTTTGTCTCAGGAGAGAGCGATGGAGGGAGGGAGTAAGAGGTGACCATTAGCAAATGTTGTGAGAGACGTGGAGGTTTTCAGGGAAGGATAGAAGAAAATAATGAAAGACTTTTACCATTGGATAAGGCTTTTGTGCGTGTGTGTGAGTGTGTGTGTGTGTGTGTGTGTGTGTGGACAAGTTTAGAATTGTACTTGTGGAATTGTGCATTTGTTAGAAATTGTGGCCTTAGAGCTGGTGCTGATATGTGGATGCTATGTGCACTGTATTGACCTCCAAGCTTAGATGGGACGGCTCACGCGGAAGGAAGAATATCTTGATGTCAGCACATCCCCTGTGTGTGCGTGTGTGTGTTCGCGTGGTGGTGGTGGTGGGTTCACACATGTCTTGGAGAACAGGCTTAGGGGAGTTAAGAGAAAGATAAGTCACACTGAGACAGATCGTGCAACATAGCAAACTGGAACGAGAGAGTGGCCTTCTGGTATTGAGGGAGAGAGTGAGAGAGATATGTTGATATAGGACAGAAATGAGGAGTTGTAAATGAAAGTGGTGGGGTGTCAGGGCGTTCTCTGCTCTCTCTAAATCAAAATCATAATTTGTTTTTTTAAATTGAAGTGTGCCTGAAATATGTCGGAATTCGATTACTTGTTTTCTCATGGGGCTGAGCTGGGATCTCCTATGTCATTGAACATTCTATTTAAAAGCCCCTTTCATGATACTCAAGGTCACCTTAATTAAGATACAATAAAACAAAGCAGTCAAAACATCAGCAAAATACAATAGGCAGGTGGAGAAAGTGGGGAAGGCTTTATTGGCTTAATGGAGACATGTGTACGACCGGGTACTGTCTGTACGGATTTGTTGCTGTGACACTGGTTACCAAGGCATCATAATAGCTAGACCTGGAGAAAGAGGTGCTGAGCAGTGATCACGAAAAGTACACAACTCACTATTGATACGCAAATACACACTTGGACTCACTCAGTTCATACAGTACATCAATTCACAAATCTATGCATATTCCCACAGAGATGCATATACATATCCACATGTTTAAATGAAAATATGCAAACAGGCATACATTATGGCACATGCAAGCATGTGTGACACGAATAACATTTACACATATTCTTCGTTGTTTTGCTCACTTGGCAGCTGATGATTGGATGAAGCATGAAACAGGCTTATACTGCCCAAGATTGAAAGAAATAACTTGAATTACTCAATAATGTGTGTGTATCATGTCATGTCAACGTCAACCGCTTATCCAAAGTTGGCTCGCGGATCTGCTGGTGCCTTTCTCATTGTTCTTTGAGCAGAAGGCAGAGAAATAACCCTGAACAGGTTGCCAGTCTATCCTAGGGCAGGCATGGGGGATTAAGGTTGGATGCTCTTCCTGCCACCCCATGGTGGGTTCGAACCTACAGCCTCTGGCTTGTTAGTTCCCAAAATATATGTATGTACACTGATAGAGCGGAGCCCATTGCACAGAGGGCTGTGCAATGGGCTGTCATGTTAATGTGCCAGGAAGGTTTGAGGATACAAGAGTGCAGGGATGAGGAGGAGGAGTAGAGCACAGGGAGCAGAGGAAAGGGGATAGAAAAAGGAGGATGTGTGCAGAATACTAAAAGTATCATTCCAAAATTAGATAAACATCTCACTGGAGAAAATAGGTAACGCATACTCTCACAAAATAACTGATAACACAAATCCTCCGTAATTATAGGTCTCTCAATAGAGTATTAGGATTTCTTTTTTGTTGACAAGACAATCTCATCTTTACAAGCTAGAGCCTCCATCATTTACAGATATTGAGTAATGAACTTTGGGTAGTGATTTTTTCATGCTTTTTCTTCTCAAAATGGGAATGTAGAGGTCTGGAAATAGAACTCCTTATTTGCAAATGAAGGGAAGGTTGATGTAGAAAAAGGATGACAAGGTAGGGATTGGGGGGGTTAAGGACGAGGGGCCTCGGGTATGAAACTTTGATGAGATTTCACACTCATTATTTCCACATGCACAGACTGTAAAATCTGTAGATATGTTAGGATTTATCAAACTGTGCATGCACCAAATCTTGCACCCCTTTTGATTTACTAAATCCCAATCAGCTTAAAACTTGTGTGCACATTGCACGAGCCTCTCTTCCCAGATTTTTACTTCACAAAATTAGTCATGAATGGATGTTGCTACATCCTATTTGAATATTCATATACGGCTAAATAGGGCATTGTTTCTCAGGCCACAGTTTTCTTAGTGAAGAAAATAGCCAGATCTGAATGAATAATGAGAAAATACAATTTCACAAACTGAAATAGAGGGTGTCTGGTGGTGAGGGTGGCTGTGCTCCACATGCAGCATGCCAAACGGGAAAAAAATGCAGGCCGCATCTTCCCAGATGCTACACTTGAGAGAACGAGAATTAATAAAAGCTGTGATGATGATGCTTTTTTTAATTAACTAAAATCAGTTAGCTACATTAGCTGCCATACATACATTCAAGTGAAAGTGTTTTCTTTCTACAAGACCAAGGCTGGTGGAATTTCTTTCTCTGCATTTAACCCTTCCTATCGTAAAGGAGCAGTATGCACAATTGCTGCATGGTGTTCGGATAGTGTTAGGGGTTCAGCATCTTGCTCAAGGACATCTTGACACACTTTCTGCAAGGGCTGAGGATCAAACCAATAATACCTGATTACTAGATTACCCCCCTACATAATGAGTTAGGCAGGCAAATCATCAGTGTGAGCCATCATATAAAAACACAGTATTTTGTCCCTGGTTCAGTAAAGGTAGAGACCGTTAATAACTTATTCAATAATGAGATATTTTCAAATTACAATTAACTTAAATATGGTTTGCGCGACTCACAACTTTTCTTCAAATTTGACATTTTATTCTTCCATTTCACAAATCAACCCCCCCACCCCAAAACTTCATTAGACAGCTTTTTATCAATGGATCCTGTCCAAAAGAGGCATCTAAATCCTTTATGAAGCCATTGACATAAATAGAGACTGAAAAGTCTATGAGAATATCTTGCCTCATTTCAGGGAGTTGCGGTAGCTCAGTGGTATATCATGTGCTTCAGGAACTGACAAGCCAGAGGCAGTGAGCTCGAACCCACCACAGGGTGTCCGGAAGGGTATCCAGCTTCAATCCTCCAAGCTCCATCTAATTCTATGTCCACCCTCACAATATGGGGCTATATGGTGACAGACCTCTCTCTCACTACTTTTCCATCAAATACTTGATTTCACTCCATCTCCAAAGTATAAGTATGCATAGGTCAAAGTTCCATGATGGAAGGCACATTCGCATCTCAAATTAACCTCTTTTTTTACCAACCGTGAATGACGCCTGCATCTGAAATAGTGTATGCAAGTTCATATGCAGTTTATGTGTGTATGCTACAATAGTTGCATTTATCTACATCTCACCTTTTGAGACCAATTTGATATGGGTCACAATATGTAATCAACAAGTCAATATATCTATGTAAATTTTAGCTGAAAGATTGATACAATTTGATTCAGCCCTTTCTCTATCCAAAACAATGCCGTGCAAATTCAGCAGTGTGAGGCAACAGTGCAAACAGTTCCATTTTAGTTCTATTAATGCCATAGTCTTTTGACTGGTGGCATGAAGAAAGGATTATAAGTAGACATCCACTCAATTCAGCAACAGGAGAAGGAAACAAGGATACGGTTAACATCTTCTTTGAAATCTCATTTGTTGGCCATTAAACATGAAAATCATTGCAGCCGTTATGAAATCCAAATGGTAATTTATGTGTTTGTAAGTATACTGGTGGTTGGGATGCAATTTGAATGGGGGTGGGGATGAAGGGGAAGTCAGTTGCATGTTGACAGGGAGTGAGAGAGACACACAGGCATACCGAGGGAGATGCCTTTGGATAAAACATCAGAGAAACACACAGTGCAGGAGGAACAGCAATGACAATTACTAGATACGAAAAAATGAATAAATGCAAGTGTCATGTTGGCTTTACGGATACAAAGAAGCACACATTGATTCTTCTGTGATTCCCTCCCAACTTGTGCCCAATGCAAGTTGCCTGAATCAATGCAGCTGTATCTTAACCAATAAGCGCAGTGAGTCATAACAGCTATAACGTCCACAAGACAAAAATAACAATGGGGGGGGATGTTGATGGAAGAAGGCAGAGGAGATGGGGGGGGATGGATGGAGTTGTTGGCCGAAGGACAGATTGAGAAGGGGTTTGTGTGGGTTGTGATTGGTCCTCTGTGGTCTTTGTTGGTCCCCCCTGCAGTGCTATCCTCCTACCAATCTCCATCTCTTAATCAAGGAGAGGAACGAAGATCCACATGTGAAATATCAGGCAAGAGAGGTAGAGAGAGAGAAAGAATGATAGCAGAGTAGAGTATGAATATAGTCATGTCCTCCAGCCATATTCTATCTATTGCTCTTTTTTGCCTTGGCTATGAAGGTATTATTTTTTTCTTCCTTTCGCCTCTTTGTTCTACTGAAAAATGAAATAGTGTTGGTTTTTATTGCCTGATTCTCTCTCTCTCTCTCGCTAGTTTTTTCCTCACTGCCTGTCTGCCCATCTCTATCTCTGCCTGTGCTGGCTGCTGTCTCTTTCCTTTTCTCTCCCGCTTCCTCTCATTTCGATGCTGTGGCCCCGTCTGTTCCTATCATGCCATCTCCTCGGCCTTGTTCTCATTCTCTGCCTTTCTTTGAGATAGCTTTTTTCTTCTTTTCTTTGTCTCTCTCTAACCTATCTGTCACTCCTTTCCCTACCAGGCACTACCTTCACTCACTGAGTGCAATGTCAAGCTAATAGCACTACCCTCATCCGTCTCTCTCTCTCTCTCTCTCTCTCTCTCTCTCTCTCTCTCGCTTGCTCGCTCACTCCCTTTACGGAGTGAAAGTGATCATGGCAGTTGGTGCGTTGGAATACGTGAGCTTGTTTGTGCGTACATCGGTGAAAGCACGTTGAGAGACGGGTGGGAGGTGAGGTGCAGGGCATGACTGCAGACGGAGGCAACGGTGTGTCTTCTCTCATCACTGTTAATTATATCGCTGGACGAGCCGCCCCCATGTAATTTGACACTCGTTAGGGAGTCATGCAATATTTATTTTCTCAGGATAATTAAAAGAGCCTCAATTGGTGTTTGCGGTGTTCATTTTTGTTGGTTTATAAATGTTAGAAGGGATATTTCTGGGGTCCACAGTTTTTAACAAAAATCCAAAGGATTCTCCTCGTGAAAAAGAATATTGTATAATTTCATTAATCATGAGCACACAACCATGCCTGTACCGCCCTCATATAATTCAACAGTTTCAGAGGATCAAAATAATTTGAATCGGATCATCTGTATATTCAAAAAGTAGGCTGATGTTTCAACATTCATAGAAAAGGGTTATATAAGAACAAGTCCATTCACCATCCATATGTCTTCATCAACTCTGAATTAGTCAACCCTGTGAGTAACCCAACCCCATGACAAGGGTTAGAGATTTAGCTCAGAGTATTCACATAAAGGCTCCAGGCAACCATTGCCCAAATAGATCGAACACCTTTTTTTTACGCAATAATCCAGGTAGTCAAAAAATAAAAATGATTTTTAACCTAATCATCTGGACATAAATTCACAAAATAGGAGAACGTTACATCTCCATCCCTTGTTAGGGGGTTGGGTAACTCACAGGGATGACTAATTCAGAGTTGATGAAGACATTCAGATGTGTGTCTAAGCATCCTCCTATTTTTTGAATTTATGTGTAGATCTGATTCATATCATTTTTATTTCTTGACTACCTGAATTATTGAGGGGAAAAAGGAGTTTTAGACAATCTTAATGCCATGCAGACAGACAGCAACACAGATATATACATGATTCTGTTTTAAAGTACTGCTTTATCACCGGTAAGGTCATTGTGTCCGTGGATCAGCACCCATATTCTAAAAGCCTTGATCAATGGATGTTCAGATTCATGCAGTGTACTTTGTGTTCTCTCCGTCTCTTTAGCCTTAACTTTCTAACAATCAAGTTCTTGCTTTCTATCTTTTCTCTTATTCTCTCTCTCTCTCTCTCTCTCTCTCTCTCTCTCTCCCCCTGTCTCACACACACGCACACACAAACTCAGATGAACACAGGCTCAAAAACAAAATTACCCCACATACATGAACCATTTACTGCAGTATATCAACAATCTAGCAAGTGGTTCCCACTCATATTTTCAAACAGCTTTGATGGTTTTTCTTATCTGACAAATGGAGCCTTCAGAGGACAAGAAATAAGCAAATTGCTGAAAAATGAGGCAGATTATTTATTTATTTATTTTTGCATCTCAGATTAGCTACTGATGACAGAACCAGGGGCAAAATATGATTGGTTTTCTAATAGACATGCTAGCTTTAGACAGAAAGCAGATACAGCC
>OMLC01000720.1:5965-16004 GCA_900302585.1 Regalecus glesne
TCCTGCAGTGGCCCACTGCTCCTATACAATAGGATGGGTTAAATGCAGAGGATGAATTTCATTGTAAGAACACAATGAAATTTGTCCTTTGCATTTAACCCATCCTATTGTATAGGAGCAGTGGCGTGTGCCCACGCCTCCAGTTATTTCCTTTCCACCTACCTGGTCCTTCTTTAGTTCAGATAGCTTCTCTCGACAACTGTTTGGACTAGCCATGTCATTTTGAAGCCTTGTCGCCATTTACACACACACACCCCTTAAAAAAGAGCAAAAAAATAAAACAATGAGAAGATGGCATTCCGTCATGGTGCACACTCTTGATCCCTTTCCCTTTTCTCACATTCTCTCTCCTTGGGGAGGACCGCATCTGTTTTTGTTTTATTTTTGGTATTGATGTTAATATTAACCATACCAAAATTGTTGCTGTTATTATTGTTATTATTATTACTATTATTATTATTATTATTATTTATCTTTTGCCATTGCAGGTTTGAGAATATGAGAATATACGATACTAATAAATATGACGGTAGATACTCTTGATTCCTGTTGTAGAGCAAAACAAAAAAAATTGGATACTCTAGTGGAGAATGTTGGGCTTGCCACTGTTTGTACTGTTTCTTTTTTGTTTTTTTCTAGGATTGACAGTTGATGAGGTGTTTGGGGACAAAATAAAGCTCAATAAATTGTAGCCGTGTGCAGTAAAAGTGATCACGAGTTTCTCCTTCAGGGGAGATTCTGCATATTTAAAGAGGTTTTATTTTTTATTTTCATTTTGCCTGTGATTGTTTCTTTCGAGTGATCTTTTCTGCTTGATTTGACTTTTCCTTGTTTCTGTAAAAAGCAGAGAAGATTAGTTTTCTAGTGAGTGAGTGTGTGTGTGAGTGCATATGTGTTTGTGTGTGTGTGTGTGTGTGTATGGCAGTGGATGTGTGTGCGTGTGTGTTATAGTGCTGTGGATTTTGCACGTTCATGTTAATCCTAATCAGAGGTGGCCAGAGCCGGATGCTGTTTTTCCTACTGCACACGCACGGGCACGAAAAAAAACCTAAACGGACGGAGAACATTTAGTATGTGGGCTTTATAAAAAGGACTTTATTTGCCTTTGGTTTTAATAAGCTAATTTTACCAATGAACCTAATGGTCCTTGAAGATGATCTATCCATGTAGTGCTACACTGATGTAGGGGTATCATGGCAACCCAAAGTAAAAGCACATTGTTAGACTGTAAAGGTAGACAAGCGAGCAGGACAGGGTTGAAAGGTCTCATTACAGACATGGTAATGAAATAGGGCTGTAAAAGTAAGATTGGCCAGTTGCTAAAGAATGTTCTTTGTCGTGCGGCCTTAAGGAGAGACGGCTAATGAGCCTTACTTTTAACCCACTACTGTTTCTTTCCCCTTTTAGAAGCCCAGTCTGTCCGACATGTTTGAGCGGTCCTCGCCCTCACCAAAAACAAGCTGTATTTTTCACGGTACAAATATAAGAAGGTTAAAAATGTACCCCTTGGCAACAACCATTCAATGCATGTGGGTACCCAGGTACAACATGCAGGCAGATGTGTCGACCACAGAGAGCTCTGCTTCAGTAATGACAGAGAGGGAATATATATTCAAGATTGTTACTCTAGAAGAGCTTGGAGCTCTTGCTTATGTGTGTGGCATGACTTCACGTAGGTTTATACGTGTGTGTGTGTATCATTGATTTCTGCGATTCCCTTCTGTGTTGGCGTTCTCTACGTACATGAGACCACTTGCAAGCAGGGTTGGCCGAGTAACTGACTACATGTAACTGGATCCCAGTTAAATCAGTCTGTGGAGCAAATGGGGGGATGACCTCTTACAGTTGCTGTTTGCAGTAATCAAATGGTTTTGAAAAATAAAGGACAATTTTTTTGCATTACTCCGAAAAAAACAACAGTGAATAGGAGGCAGCATTTGAACCGTGAATCTAAAGGCAATAATGCATTTCACACACCTTGAAATACCAGATGTTCAATGTCAATGACAGATCTCACCACAGAAAATGTGAACACTTAAAGTAATGCCAAAGCAAGAGGAAGTGGATTTGAGTTGGTGGCTGCGAGTTACTCCGGTTACAGTTTGCCCGGGTATTTAGTCATCTGTAACGGATACTGTTGAGGCAGTCTCCCCAGCCCTGGTGATAGCATTGTAGTACGTGAAGCCCAGGCATTGGCAGGTAGAGGAAGGCACGGGAATGTAACTATAGACCAGTATGATGCAAACAACTGGGAAAAACATTGTACATTGTTCTTGTCATTTAAATCTTCACACATAATTCTCGAGCAGTTGGGGAATAACTGGTCCCAGGCATATTCGGGAGAGCATGGTTACCTCACCCATCATCCCACTGAAAGACCATTTGCACATATGCAAGTTTCCCAAGTAGATGAGAGGGAAAATATTCAGTAACATGAAGTTTGTCAGTCCTGGTCTGACATTGACACCGATCGCCTCATATTACTTGATCCAACTGGTAGCCTTGTTTTTGTCAATTGGGTTAATAACCTGAGACAGACCGTCTGGTTCCAGACTAGTTTATCCATTGAAGTAGCCTTCTCACTGTTTGGATCAGTCAACAAATTCACTATTTGACAGCCAAGACATAAGGAAGCCTCATTCGATTAGCATTGACTGTGGATCATTTCAAATGATCTGGGAAATAGACACAGTCAGCTCACATGAGTGAATAGGAGTTTTAAGGTCTGTAATATATTTGCTTACCAGTTGATTTGAATGTTATAATCTTAATGACTCTGATTAGTGTGGCCGAATTGGTCACGTGAAGCAAAAATATTTCACATACTTGATGTACACGATCTCTTGAAACACACACAGACTCGCACAAATACGTTTAAGGAAGAATGACATTGGAGACCCAGCCTTGTGGAAATGGACTCGGATGGCTGTGATTTGGTTCTGAGGTGTAGCGTGTTACAGTAACATTGTGGCACTGGTGAGCTTTGGCCAGGAAAAGAAAAGAGAAAAAAAAAAGATTGTATGTAATACTGATGTCCGAGAGATGGTGAGAGCTAAAGGCTGGCCTTTTGGTTAAAAGAGCACTTCTGCAGAAAAAGAATGCAGATTTCCTTGAGTTTATAAGAAGTAGATGAGTGAAAAAGACTGGTGGCAATATGAGCTTCTTTTCTTAGAAGAAGGCAGGGAACATGCCATTTAGAAAGAGCTTGTATTTTATCATCCAGTGGTCCGTCTTGCAGCATTTGATAAGCCTACCCACCAACCTTCATTTCTCATTACTTTTGACAAATGTCTGTTCCTTCCTCTGTGAGTAATTCAGAGTTGTTAATACCACTACTATTATTAATTGCTATTATTATTATTACTATTATTATTATTATTGCTACTGTTATTACTACTACTACTGTTACTAATGCAACTTATTGCAACAATTATAACTACTGTCCATTTTCAGGTATTGTGTCTGTAATACCAGACCCTTCCACACGATGTCAGTGTGCTGTGGAGCATTTTCATTACAGATCGAAAATAATGTTTGTTGACTTGTGTATCTACATCTAATATTAGGAATAATAAAACATGGTTTAATCAAATCCAACTCTATTGTGCCTATTTAGAATTATTTCTACCACCCGTCACATTACCCATCTTCTTACTGAAACCAGTACTAGAAATTATGCCAGTGCTGAAGAAAATCCTAAATTGACCAAGCAACTGAGATATGAAATTTGAATCAAAGTAAAATGCTGAAACATCAAATCTTTGTCAAAAGGAAGAAAACATGCAAGATTCTGTGGGCTTCAGTAGAATCTGAATTCGAGCAGATAAAAGTCAAGGATTAAGATTAGGTTTTAACTTTGGGTCAGCAATGATTGAGAGTCGTGCATTCGCCCTGGGATGTGAGCTGTGTGGTGAATACATATTCTAAGAAGAGGCAACACAAGGTCGTTGACCTATAAGAGTGGAGCCGGAGTGGATCCATATCTTCTGCATTATCTGAAAGGGACTGGAAACTGCAAGGTTACGGATGTAGCCAGCCAGTATCGGATGGTGATCGCTCTGAAGATCAAGAAGATGAAAAAAGTGAAGGCCATGGGTCACATGGTAAACCATTTGTTTACATTTGTGATTTGTCTTTTAAAACAGGCGCCTTTCCGGGTAAAATGAAAACAGCTAAAGTTATTCCACTGTAAAAAGATGGAGACAGAAAACAATTCACCAATTACAGGCAAGTGTCTTGACTCTCACAGTTTTCCAGAATTATTGGAAAAACTCTTTGCCAGTAAGTTGGATAAGTTTGTAGAAAGTATGATCTGTTAGCTAATTATCAGTATGGTTTTAGATCAGGTAAAACTACATCTATGGTGTTAATAGAACTAATGGCAGAAATCCCCAGTGCTAGTGACAATAATGAAGTATGCTGTGGGGGAATTTATGTTTTTTTTAAAAGCTTTTGGTACAATCGATCGTCATTATTAATAAAAAAACTGGAAAAGTATGACAATAGAGGACATGGGCTTAACTGGATGAAAAGCTACATAGAAAATAGGCATCCGTATGTACAGATAGGTGACAACAAATCAACTTGCTTAGAAATACCCTGTGGAGTCCTGCAGGAGTCAGTATTGGGTCCAAAATTATTTAATCTGCATATCAATGATAAAACAGGGGCGGCATGGTTCAGTGGGTAGAGCGGTCGCAGGTTCGATCCCCAGTCCTGCAGAGAAGCGTGTCGAGGTGTCCTTGAGCAAGACACTGTTCCCCTAACTACTCTGCCCTGTGATAGACTGGTGACCTGTACAGGGTGTACCCCCCCTCTCGCCCAATGAGAACGGAGATAGGCTCCAGTTCCCCCACGACCTGATTTCGGATAAGCGGCTGACAATGGGTGGATCAATGATAAATGTAAGGTCTCAAGAATCATGAATTTAATGTGATTTAATCTCCTCTTAGCCTACCTGCCATCATAATGAACAGGATCAACTTACCCTGGATCATCATCTGGTTCCCAGGCTTCCAGGTCCTTGAGGCAGAAGAAGCAGGTGCCAGTCTCAGGGGCTAATGTCTGATGGAGTGTGGAGGAAGCTGGCTTTGGCCATCTGGAGAGAGACAAGAAGTCAAGCTTTATTTGTGTTCTTATTGTCTATCACAGTTGCATCGTTGGTTCCAGTTGTTGTGCAACTGCGTTGTTTATAAAGGTTGGGATGCTGCTGCAGTCAGCTCATACTGAAGATGTCACCTGTGTGAGTGATGAGACAGTTCTCTCATTAAACGTCATGTCAACATGAAGGGATTATAGCTATTTGTGACTTGTATGAGTGCTTTGAGACTCGGCATGCATCGGGTGTCAGTAGACTTTGTACCAACACAACACCCTGTCCTAAGACCCTTGTGTCAGAGGAGGAACAACTCCCTTAAAAACCTTTAACAGGGAGAAAAAACAGCAAGAAATCTCAGAGAGGAAAAATATCTCCCACAAAGATAAACAGACAGACAGACAGACAGACAGACAGATAGACAGACAGACAGATAAGACAGATAAGACTCACCGTGACGTGTTTGTGTTGGGTGTTGAAAAAGTGGAGCTCGGTGGTTCAGCAACACAGCACATGCTTCTCTTGTCAACAGGACTCGTTGTTTGTGCACAACGTGGATGCTGCAGAGGGAAACTCAGCCCAAGTGTCCACAGTGGCCGTCCATAACATACGCTGCACAACACGGTTTAACTGCGTCAAATTAAGCGTCTTTGGTTCACCAAAACTTTCTCTGCTAACCAATTTTAATCTTTTACATGAACACCTTCGCTCACAAGAGGCCTACACGGGTAGCGCAATTCTGCGCATGCCCAGTAATCTTCCAGAACGGCGTCACCTGTCCGGTGAACAGGTATAGCGGAAGTGACATACACAGCAATGCATTCTGGTACGTGTAGGCGCTGTGGAAAAGGCCCTGTGAACAAGAGTATACCATTTTCTCTGTCAGCATAGTATGCAAGGAGGACTTCATTACTTCAATGGACTGTGTTATTCATGGGTACTGATAAATCATTGTCTCTGGGTCCTCCATAGGATTTCTGTCATGGTCCTGTGCAGGCAGAAATGCATCCTCCCCATCTCCTACTCTGCATGCATTATCCTCAGCTCTTTCCTGAGGCCCATTCCTTGCAAGGCTGCTTGCACCTTTCGCATTCCCATCCTGAGGCCCACCCCTGGCATGGTCCTGTGCAGGCAGCCGTGCGTCCTTCTCATCTCCATCTTAAGGCCCATCCTTTTCAGGACCTTGAGCAGGACTCGGTGCTCCGTCCTCACCTACATTCTGAGTCCAGTCGTGACCAGATAGTGGAATGCCCTCGAAAGGTCAACGGCAAATTAAATGAGCAGCCCTGGACCAATCTACGGTGGCTCTAGTCTTGGGCAGCAGAAACAAAAGTATTTGTAGCAGGCAAATGAACAGGATTGTTGGTCAACAGTGGTCGCAGGATAATAGGAGGCCAGTCAGCAACCTTGAGTTTTCTGCTCCACTACTGTCCTTCTCCCTTTTGTCCCAGACTCTGATTTATATGAATCAGGATAGCTAAGATTAGTAACGATCAGACCAGAGAACTGAACTGTACACGTGAAATTTGCGGGCTGGCATATTGGCTTGTGTAAAATGCGGCTTGCATATACAATGGAAAATAAATAAAGGTTTTTGTACGGTTCTGGAGTTACCCATAAAATCTCAGGGTTTACTGTACTTGTACATGAAGTCTGTGACAAATAAACCTTTGAATCTTTAAATCTCCTTTGCCACATGGAGAAGTGAACATGTTTTGACTGAGTGTGACAAGGAGGGAGGGGCGGTCTTATCCGGCGCCTTCCAAGACGCCTGCAAGTCAACACTCGGGGCAAAAAGAGCCCCGTGAGCGGGTTTCCCATTGTATTAAGGCAAGATGGCAGCTGTTGTTGAGAATGTTGTCAAACTGTAAGTGCTCCACTTTTTCTACATATGTTTCACATCGCGGTACGACGCGGCGCAGCGAGGCCTTAAAAGCCATCACTTCGAGGAAGCGACCGACGTTTTTACCCACTCATCGAAAATTGTCACTTGATTTAACGAGCGTTAGTAAACGTTGGCGGAGCTCCGTCACGTCTCTACATCCTGGTCAGGAACTGGAAGTGTTGTCTACCCACACACTTGCAGATGACATTTAAATCTTTCAACGTGATTAAGTTTGATCTCTTTCGGGCGTGTTAGGAGTCTGCCACACAAGCGTTTAAGTGATTAAGTGACGATCCTGTGGGTTTTTGTAGCTAACCGGCTAACGTTACCTTGCTAGTTATTGGGCGAGTTGTAGTCAACGTTAGTTGGGCTTGCGTGCTAACGTCACGACATTCTGATTCCGGCTAGCATTAGCGCAGTGTACTTCATACCGGTTAGCAAGATCACCACTGATTCCCTCAGTCACCAAGTATGAATGGATGAATGAAAGGCTGTTCTTAAACACGAACTCCACTCAATCCCCTTTTACTTTAGACAGTTTATTGCGTGTTCGTGAAGAAATAGGTGCTTTAAATCAGCGGAAGCCTGTGCTTAGCTGATATAACGCAGTTACGTCTTACTATCCACCCACGCCTTCAATCTTCAGAATGTGTTTCAATTGAAACTCACATTTTATTTCTTGCGGTAACTTCAGCCATACCGTTACCCAGCAGTAATTTCACCGTCACTATGGCAACTCAAATCTGCGCAGTTCCCATGCCACCGGGGTTTACATGGAAACCAGTGAACCGGTTATAAAAGGCGGAAATAACATGGTGTGGAATAACCCGGTTTCTTAAAAAACTCAGGTGCTGCCTACGTTGATTTTTGCGTTTCATGTTACATTCTTCCAAAATAAACTATCACAGGCTAATAATTTCAGGGAGCTTCTAATATGGAAAATATTGATCATAATCTAATAAACCAGGGCAAGGAAACAGCCTGGACAGTTGGCCAGTTAAGGGTTCAGTGTCTTGCTCAAGGATACCCTGACACACTTTCTGCCGGGGATCGAACAACCAGGGGCCGGGGATTGAAGCACCAACCTATTGAAGATTGGTGGACTTCCTGCAGAATGGGTGTCAAAGTGTACTTGAGCAAGACACCAGACCCCTAACTGCTCAAGCCCTGTAAGACATTGAACTGCTCAAATTCTGGAATGTAACAATGACTAGATTGGTGGTTTGATCCGCAGCCCTTCTAGAAAGCATCTTAAAGTTATCCTTGAGCAAGGCACTGAACCCCCTGTATGCTCAGGCCTTCATATGGAATAGTGATCTGTCCAGGCTGTTTCCTCACCTTTTGCCCAACGGGTAGTGTGATAGGCTCCTGGATGACTCAGCAGCTCGAGTTTAGATAATGGTTGCCGATGAATGGAAAATGAATGAATCAATATCTTTATAGCAGTAACTATAAAGGCATTCATTGATAATCCTTGTTGGGGTCGGACTTTTTTTTTTAACTTTTACCATTGAACCAGAATAGGAAAGAAATGGCTAGAGAGAGGCAGGGACTTCACTTGATGGTTTTCAAAATCATTTAAATGAAGAGCTTGAAAAGGTGTTAGGAATGATTGCAGTCAAGAACACAAGACTCTGTGCACAATGCTTTTTTGGTTTAGGTGAGGGGTTAATACAAACCTATGCTGCATTATTTCCTGGTTACAAAGAATAATGTACTCTAATAAATATTAGCCCCTCAGTCCCCTTTGTGTGCTTTTATGTGTCTTGTGATAGCAAATGTGTACACATGCAGAGGTTAGATCAGAAATCCCCGTAGTTGCAGTTGTTTCATGTTGAATCCATGGTTCCAGCTCTTGTAGTAGACACTTTTCTGGCAGCTTCACGATGAAATATTAACTCATAGTTTGGACAGATGCACACAAATACACAGGCAACCAAATGCATAAATCGCACCAGGCTACTGCCTGGCAGAGATTTAAAAAAGCAACTTTGGGGAAAAAAGAGAAGTGCAATGAAGAAGTAAGAACAGCTGCTTTGCAAGTTTTCAGTGAGACCTGAGCATTGGTGTAGATTTAATGATAATAGTCTTTGATAGAAATCTTTACGACATGTATGACAAACCCCTTTCTAATAAAAAAAAACACAATCATGAAGTACAAAAGAAAGAGACGGATATCACACTGACTTCAACAATCCAAGTGTCTTAGGCGCTTAAAACAAATCAACTGCTATAACCTAATCACAGACACCCCACCCAGGTTTCCCTAAGGTTTGAAGAAGTAGTCATTCAGAAAGGGCTCACTTCTCTCAACCTTAAGCTGTCCGTTCCCCTTAGTTCTCGTGAACCATGTCATCACAGAAATAGGAAAGCTGCAGCGTTGCACCGTATTTCTGCTTAAACTGTGAGTCAACACAGCAGACGTGCAAGTGCATTCTCCACACTGTTTGTTGCAATGATGTGCCACTGCCAATAAAAGAAGGCCTGCTGTTGCATTCCTGTCAGGGCAGAGCGACATTATGAGCTGAGCCTCTGCTGAGCTGGCCAGAGCCACAGAGACAACCAAAGGACTTTAAAGCTCTCCTTGTAATCACTTATTGGGGTTTTGAATGATAATTTCAACCCATGAGATGAAGTGTGCAGTACCGGAGTGTTGACATTCATATTACAGCTTTTTTTTCATAGGGCTGGGCGAGACTGAAACTCACGTCTAACTATTTTTGACTTGGTACCTTGATGTTGATAATGTAAGGATATGTTGGGATGATTGCTGGTGCTTTCACAAGGCAATATTAACACACAGGAACATTTGGGGAAATGACCATTATTAATGTGGATATGATCACTAAGCAGTTAAAGCTATACCTTGGTTGACTAGAAAAGTCCTATAGAAGAAATAAGTCCATTTAGCATTGTTAATTTCCTTCCGGGCTGCAGTAGCTTTGGGAAATGACAACCCAGAAGTTGTGGGTTTGAACTCACCGCGGGGGATCAGAAAATATATTCGGTCCCAATCCTCCATTTAAGTCTGTGTCCAATCCCACAATCTGGCATTAATG
>OMLC01000733.1:0-15702 GCA_900302585.1 Regalecus glesne
TTAACTTTATTTCATCTTTATCTCATGTTTCCAAAGATTTACAATTATATTATATTCCCTTGTCAATGCCACAAGGGAAAATGTGCAGTTCTCTGAACTTAACCTATCCTACTGTAAAGAAGTATTGAGCAGCCGCCATGTGGCGTGGGGATCGGGCAGCAGTTAGGGGATCACTGTCTTGCTCAAGGACAACTCAACATGCTTTCTGAAGGACCAGGGATCAAACCAGCAATCTTCCAATCACAAGACAACTGCTCTACCCACTGAGCTATGCCTCCCCCATGATTTCACATTTTCACATGATTGAACTTATACAGCCAGAGTGACAATAAACATCTTGAATCTTAAATGTGTGATCGAGCACATGGAGAAGGCTCATCTAGAACAACATTGAAAGTCAAAAAACACTAAGAAAAAGAAATTTGAACTACATACTATACTCCAGAGACATCAGTAGACAATTGACCAGTACCCTCAACAGCAGACAGAGAGATAGGCACCAGACACGTGCCAACGATGTCGACAAATAGGTGAAGAATCTGTCTGACAAGAAAACTCACCCAGGAGAAGAAAGACACTCTCACAGGCTTAATATTGCCTAACACCAATTCAAATATTGATAGTGGATCTGATCACAGCCATAACAAAAATATAAGCAACCAAAACAACATCAAAGATCCATAAGCGGAGCAACTGCAGACTGCCTAAGTAATGAAAAGATGCTGCTGTCAAACATCACCAGAGACAAGATGAATGCAGTCATGACTCTCAATGAGGACAAAAACATTATCTTCCTCCTGGCAGACTTTAGCAGGTGCCCTGTTTTATTAAACCAGATAGACTATCATGAGAAAGTTATGTTACTTAGGGAAATAGATACTTATTGGCCCCTAGAGTAAGATCCAGGAATGGGTTACAAGAAAAAGTAGAGAGATGTCTGAAGCAGTTAGAATAGGACAATATGAGTGACATACTTTTGTAATAAAGATCATACCCAGGAGAAGCTACACATTTTCTGTATAGTTTACTTAAGGTACATACACAGGATGTGCCATTACAGCCTATGCCCAGATTGAACTATTTTGACCTTGTTGACTACCTAGATAATTGAGCTTGAAAATATATATTTTTTCCATTACAGTCTAATGTTTGTGTGATTAGCCTAGTGACTGATAACATGAAATGAAATTGAAGAAATGGAGTCCGTTATCAGTCCCACAAGGGGAAATTTGGATTGCTCTGCATTTTAACCCCGGGGGCAGCATGGCTCAGTGAGTAGAGCGGTTGCCGGGCAACCGGAGGGTTACAGGTTCAATACCTGCAACCACAGAGAAGGTGGCAAGGTGTCCTTGAGCAAGACACTGTTCCCCTAACTACTCTGACCTGTGATAGACTGGGTGTACCCTGCCTTTCGCCCAACGAGA
Organism: Regalecus glesne; assembly: GCA_900302585.1. NCBI lineage: Eukaryota > Metazoa > Chordata > Actinopteri > Lampriformes > Regalecidae > Regalecus > Regalecus glesne. Next base: position 1,425 of record OMLC01000733.1, read on the forward strand.
TCGGAGATGGGCTTCATTTCCTCTGTGACCAAATTTTAGATAAGCGGTTGAAGATGGATGGTATAGGAGCAGTGAGCTGCCAACACTTGTTGCTCGAGGAGCAGTTAGGGGTTAAGTGTCTTGCTCAAGGACACCTTGACATGCTTTCCGTAGGACTGGGGATTGATCCTGTAACCTTCCGATTGCCAGATGACTACTCTACCCACTGAGCTATGCCACCCCCTTGTAACATATCTAAGTCTAACATCTGGCACCTTTCTGAAGGAAGCTATTGCCCACTTATCCCCTTCTCTTCTCCCTATACACTAACTCACTAGGTGCAATCACCTTCTCCCATGGTTTCTCATACCACTGCTATACTGACAATACCCAGCTCTTCCTATTGTTCCCACCAGAGGACCAGACAGTCTGAGCATGATGGCTAAGCTGTCAACAAAGATGGACAATGGTTCTAACCCCATGCAGGACTACATTGCTGTACTGGAGAGCTCCTTCAGTGACAAGTTACTCGACCGACTTGACCTGCACCCTGCTCTCACTACAGATCATAATGTCATCTGCGAACAGCAGAGTCCAAGGAGACTCCTGCCTGATCTCATCAGTCATCATGTCCATCACCACTGCAAACAAGACAGGGCTCAGAGCTTATCCTTTATGTAACTTCACCTATATCATGAACACATCCGTCATTCCTACTGCACACCTCATCTTTGTCACATGGCTCTCATAGAAACACATTTCAGCACATTTCCATCTCTATCCTTTATTGGCCTTACCTGTTGCACATCTTTCCCAGCATGGTCCCTCTGCCTTGCCAATCGGTACAAATCCTTTTCTCCTTGTTCAATCTCCAACCTCACATAGAACTCACCATATGCCTTTTCATTTAACCTCCCCAACTCTCTCTTCACTCCATGATCCTTGTACTCGTCTCTACGTTCTTTATTTCTCTGGCTACGCACTTCAACTTTGCCAACCTATTCCTCTGTATACTCTGCAGGACTTTATCATTCCCCCACTAAGTCTCATTGTCTTCCTTCCTCTGTCCAGTTGACATACCAAGTACCTTCCTAGCCATCTCCCTCACTATTTCTGCAGTGGTTGTTCAGCCATCCAGCAACACTTAATTACCACCCAGTGCCTATCTTAACTCCTCAATTTGATCCTGGCTTCTGCCTTCACTATCTTCCTCTTCTTGATCTCCAAAGTCATCCTACAGACCACCATCCAATGCTATCTACATCCTCCTTGTTCACAACCTTGCAGTCTACAATTCCATTCAAATCACTGCATAAGTTATAGTCCACCTGTGTGCATTTTCCTTCACTTTTATATATCACCCTGTTTTCTTCCCTCTTTTAAAATATGAATTGGCAGTAGGCTCTTAAACCTTAATATGTCGAGGGCCAAGAGCAAAGTCTGCAACACCAACATCATGGAGCTTCAGTATTTAGACAACAAAAACATCACAGCACACCCTGCAGAAGACCCCCAGGACATTCTGAATGCCATTGCTAAGACATAGAGAGCCCTGTGTCTAGCATGAAATATTAAGAGGACCTAGGTCCCATATCAACCTCTAGCCAACCAACCACCTACCCAGCCCACAATAAAAGTGGACAAAATAGTTCTTGAAAATGTTGATAACTTACCTAACCTAAGCAGCGTTCTCTCCTCAAAAGCTGACATTGACTCTGAGATCAACCATCACCTGAGTTGTACCAGTGGCACTTACGCCAGACTTGGATAAAGGGTCTTTGAAGACTGAGACCTAAAGGTCCAAAAAAAAACTCCTGATCTGCAGAGACCAGTTATCCCCACCCTGTTGTATGGAACAGAGTCAAGGACCACCTATAGTAGGCTACTGAGAGCACTTTACCAATGCCACTAAAGAACCTTATCCTGAGGATCATCTGGAAAGGCAGACACATCAACATTCTGGAAGAAGCCGACATGATACTGACACAAACACAATGACACAGCACCAACTGTGATGGACAACGCATGTCATCTGCATGTCCAACACACCCCAAACAGATCCAGTACCCCCAGCAAAAGGATGGTCAGAAAGCTCTGGTGAGCAAAAGAAATGTTTCAAAGACAATATCAAGACCAGTCTGAAGAAATGCAATATCATATCGAGCAACTGAGAACACATTGCACTGGATAGGCACTCCTGGAAGAAATCCATGGAGTAAGAAATTGCACGTCATGAAATGGAATTTTACTGTGCCATAGAGAAAAAGTGACAGCACCATAGGGAAAGAGAAAAAAAACCTCAATGACCACCAAAAACCACCATCATCACCCCTGTCCATAACGCATCAAAATATGTGGATTGTTGAGAAGCCTCTGCAGCAATCTAAAGAGCCACAACTAGACAATCCTATGGAGTGGACAGTCATACTCACTTCAGATGACTGCCAATGATGATGATGGTGTTTTGTGTGTGTGTGTGTGTGTGTGTGTGTGTGTTTTAGTACATGAGTAGAGTACCTAGGATAAGCTAATAAGACAGCCCCTTTCCCTTGTGAGTAAATTGTTAGTTCTTTAAACATTTAAAGGTGGTAAGTTAGGGATGGCTTTATGGCAGGGGTTCTCAGTCTTTTTTTGGTTACTGTACCATCAGTCACACGTTGTTCAACCTGACATACCACCTTAATTAATTATTCAATTGATCCCTTTTATTCAATGTCTTTATTTAGAAAAAAGAGGTAAAAAATGTGTATTGGAAAAATACACTTTATCAATTAGATTGAAAGGGGGGCTCAGTGGGTAGAGCGGTCGCCTGGCGATCGGTAGGGTTGCAGGTTCGATCCCCGGTCCTGCAGAGAAGCGTGTCGAGGTGTCCTTGAGCAAGACACTGTTCCCCTAACTGCTCTGCCTTGTGATAGACTGGCGACCTATACAGGGTGTACCCCGCCTTTTGCCCAATGAGATTGGGGATAGGCTCCAGTTCCCCTGCGATCCAATTTCGGATCAACGGTTGACGATGGATGGATAAATGGATGGAACTAGATTGAAATAATAATATACACCTAACTTTGCTTTTTATACTTGACTGATTTGATTTCTCTTATTACACTTGTTGCTTTATATCCATGTGCATGTATACAAACACACACCTTTTATCATATATCTTTATTTTACTTTATTCTATCTTTCTCTCATGTTTCATTAACCGAGTTTCCAGCCAAAGATTTTCACACGAATGTACTTCTACAACTGAAGTGACAATAAATAGCTTGAATTTTGAATATTAAATGAGAGGCCCATTGTACGTGTTACACATAGTCCCCATGTTGTGGGGGGCGTAAATATATGAGAATGAGAATAGAGTATTCATCTTTGTCAGCATGCATAAGAATGTCATCAGTCACGTTTGATAATGCAGTCTGGGTACTGTACTTTGGTGAACGTCATATTGAAATTTTTCAAAAATGTTGTGGCATATAATTTCAAAGACAGCATGTAGGATTAAAGAATATCTTTCAAGCAGACTTTTTAAGTACAGGTACCTTAATGAAGAATAAAAGTCTGTATGTCTCTGTATGTAAGTAGGTGAGTTCTCATTCAGGAGTATCTGTGCTCCCTTGTAATGTGAAACATACTCTTTCAAGAAACATCAGGTGAAACACACGGTGTCCAAAACAAAAAAGATAATTGAAGTTGCATATGTTAATATATGCAATCATGTTTATTTATACTTCTAAGAATTTACACTGTCACATGTAATGACACTAAATACTCAAGTCCTGCTATAGAAAGGCAATCTGTCGAGGGTGTTTCCCCTCCTTTTTTTGCTCAATGAGTGTTAGGATAGGATCCAGCATGACTCCATGACCCGACTTCGGATAAGTGGTTGACGATGTATGGATTGTTTGAATATAAAGAGCCTAATAATCTATGTTTTGTAATGCTCCTAGAAATCATATATATGCCTTTGTGTGTGTGCGTGTGTGTCTCATAACTCACATATGATGATTTGATGTGTCTAGTGCAGTAGTTAGAGGGTAGATACATGCTTGCTTGCCACTCGCCTGCTTTTGAACATCTTGGTAAGAGCTTGCTACCTCTGGCTAGCCCTTGTGATGAACAAGGAAGGATCCCAGAGAATAAATCTTCCCCACCAGTATATAGCCTCTCTTTCGCCAAAACACTAGACTAGAAAAGCACTATATCAGTCCATTCACCATTTACCTTTGGCAGGCCTCCTTGTGGACACACATTGTAACTAGGTGCCTTGCAGCCTCATGCTAACTTAATAGGGTATCTTTGAGCTACAGTGGTCCCCGGAGGGTGGTCATGGCCCGCCACTGCCCCACTACCTTACAGGAACTGAGACAAAGGCAAGGCGAGCACACCCTGACAATAGGCCAACATGTTGGCGGCACATGTTAGGTAGTTCTACACTAGTCTAGATTATCCGTCAGCCTCCTGCAGTTATGATGGGTGACTGGTTATCCTGGAACTTTACTGTGCCATAGAGAAAAAGTGACAGCACCATAGGGAGGAACAACCTGTCATGTTAAAGATAGTACTAATGAAGACTGCGCACCCCTATGGCACTCTAAAAACCTCATTACGTAAGTCTTCGCTTCTGACCATGGCATTACAATGTTGACGACGAGAGATGTCATTCTTGGATTTGATGGTCGACCAGTAAACAAGTTTTTGTTGTCCGCACATGCACTCACATGCATGTATGTCCTATTGTTAGCTGTGATCCACATAAAAACCAAATGTGATAGTTCCGAAATAAAGATAGGGCAGCCACAAGCAGAACACAGAAAAATTTGCTTCAGCAGCTTATCCTAAAGTTACCTTCAATGTTATGAGCACATACGTAATTAAATATGCAAAAGCTATAATAATAACAATATCTTACTTCACAGTCTTTCCAGATCTCAGGGTCTGTCTCCCCACTACTCTGGATTTCCTGCACCAGGGCCCTCAGTGTTTCCAAAGAGCTTGGGTTAATGAAAGGAAGGTTCTTCTCTTGAACAAAAGCTCCTTCTGAGCTTAGACACAGGTTTCTAAAAAATAATCATACATGTGGCTAAGTATGGAAATATTCAACGATATAAATGGTTTATGACATGAATAAACCCTAATTGAATATGCAGCAGCACGGTATAAACAAACGCTAAGTAAGTATGTGCTTAAAGTCATTAATATGTCTAAATGTTTAAAGGAACATTTACCAAAAAAGCAACGTCAGTATTGAAAATATCACACAGTATTATTTCTAAGCCTTCAGACCCATTATTGCTATTTTCTGAATTTTCTAATCCATTACTCAACTTGCACTGAATTTCACTCTAAGAACAAATGCACCTATTGTCAATGTAGAGACCACTCTCTAAAATCCTCAATCTTTCTTGCTCCCAATAACTGCACCTGATCTTGTTGCATGCTGGTGTGATATCCATTGACCTGTTCTCCACAGTGCCTCTTCTTGTTGGAGAGGTTCGAGTGTTTCTGTCCTCTGGCCCAGCCATAGCAGAGGCTGATGTACCCTCAGAAGAAACCAATGAGGTCTCACTCCCTTTACCTCCATCCCCATTGCCACTGATATGGCAATGGCTCAAAGCCCCAGAGCTGGACACATCTTCAGAGACACTATCATCTGTGGACATGGTTATGGGTCCATGCAGAGAGGGTCATTCGGGGAACTGTAAAAATACAGACGGGATATTAAGCTGTGAACATACAGATAATTGACTTTATCACTGGCCAACCCTCCATGTTGCCACTGCAGGGTTTCTTGTTTGGAATAGAGTCAATGAGAAACTAGGAGTTTTCAAGTTTTTATGAGGCATCACATCCATTACGGGACCTATGTATTTACAACAAAGCTAAACACAAGTAACCATTACCAATCCGTTTTCATTCATCTTGAATATTTCTGTTGGTTGCCGAGTATAATTTAAGATGAGATAATGTTGCTCTGACAAAACATTACAAGGACAGTGTTAAGAAACAAGTAAACTTCTCCCGCGACCAGTATTGTCTGACATAACACTGGCATTGCTTACTTGTTTTTCACATAGCTACGTGTGACCCTCATAAATCCAACCACATCTTGGCCGACATAAGAAACAGGTTTGCTACTTGATAAATAACACAAGACAACCCAAGCTGTAAAACAGCGATTGCCAGCTGTATGTTTATACAAGTTATCGTTGACATTCTACTGCTAACGTCAGCTATTTAGCTAGTATTTTGCAACACCACCGATGATTTGGACAGTCTATTAATGTTACACGTCAACAAGCATTTTGCAATTAGATTATTGGGCTAGGTGGTTATTATGCTTGGCAGAAACAATCCAACTTCCACTGAAAAGCCATTCAATTGAGCTGGCCTGCTAAATTAGCCAAATAGTCTTTAGGACAGGTTCACAAGCAAAACTTAGACGAGCTGTTCAAGCATAAATGCAGTGATAGCATGTACGGTACGACCCAACATGGATTTTCGCTGAAGGTGGAGAGCTTTGTAAGGGATTTGGTTAAAAAAAAATAAACCTACCAGTTAACTTGTAACGTTACCTCATCCATATTTCCATAAGAATGTACTAGTTCTATAGCTTGTAGCTGGTTGGCTACTGCACTGCAGTGAAACGTTGGTGGCTGTAATGTTCCTGGCCAGCATTTTCATTGGACAAACCGCTTTCCAAAACAGAGCTGTCTGATTGGACCATGTATGTCTGCTCTCCCTATTGGCTGTCCACAAAACCGAAACATCCATAAACAAAACTAGTTCACATACGTCTTGATGCATGCTCAATAATCCAGGTAGGGAAATCACAGAAGAGGTGAATCTGTTCAGCTCAGACTGAAGAAGTCACCTGGTGAGTGACGAAACATTTCTAAATAAACTTCTGATCCAGCTGAACAGATTCACCTCTTTTTGTGGTAGTTCACATACGTTAGACTTCATGTGGCTTCATCGATATTAGATGCCAGTGCTAAATCAAAGTAATCTGATATCAATAATGTTAATTTGCCTCAGGTGTCAGTTCTATAGGGTAAGGGATGTTCATACTAGAGTAGACTTGTCACAAGAGGGTTATACATTCCCATTCATCATCATATGTGCGTATTTGTTTTTTATTAGAGCCCATGACACTTCCAACAAGTCTTGACTGTTAATCCTGCAACTGCAAAAAACGGATTTTTGTAAGTAATATCAAAGGCCATTAGATTTGTACCAATGTTTTTAAGACCATAAATGTTTATAATTTTTATCAAATGTTTATACGTCCCTGCACCTTTTTACTTGTTTTTGCAGCCCAAACAAGTATTTTGCCCCACTCTCTCGTACTTCACCATCAGTCTGAAGAGCAACGGATCAGCTGACTTTTAATGGTGTACTCTGCAAAAAATGGGCATTTGGTTAACAAATGGATATTGGTAGGATAGCTTTACAGTACAGTGACTTTCCTTTCGAGTCACGATTAGTCTCTACCTTCTGAGGGTGGTCACAAATATAGATGGAGTATGGGAAATTAAGGCTTGATGCCCTTGAGGACAGTTTTAGAGTAGTGTTGAACAGTTAAGAAGCTGCATTGTACAAGGTGGTAAGGTGGCCCAGTGATTAGGACTATTGTCTCAGCAAGAATATCCTAGGTTCACCCGAGGCCATCTTAGATCCTTTCTGTGTGGAGTTTGCATGTATTCCTTGTGTCTGCGGGGGTTTCCTCCAGGTACTCTGGTTTCCTACCACCATCAAAAAACGTTAATGTTAGGGCTAATACTCCTGTCTGTCCCCCTGACCAAGGCAATGGAAAACAGAACTGGAGTTGAAAAACATCTTTTAAAGCTAAAAAAAATCACGTAATCAACAAAAGTAAAAATTGTTGCATCAGAACATCTGGACAAAGGTTTAAAAAAGCAGGTGTACATTTGAACATTCATCTGAATATCATCTTCAGTTCTGAATCCAGTATGTGATTGGATTATTGAGCTTGAAAATATGTTTTTTTCTTTTCATCCATTTTGCCCCAATCTTTGTGAGCACCCTCATTTACATCTCTCCATTTAAGGGGATTTGGGTGGGTCACATACTGGACTCATAGCACAGTATAACATTAAGATGATTGTTGAAATGTACTTTGTGTTTATAAACCTATATCCAGATGACCTGATGTAACTGATTTGATTTGGAACTGGAGTTGGTCCCCAGGCACTGCAGCTACCCTCTGCTCCTTCCTAATAGGGTGGGTTAAATGTAGAAGGCAGATATCCTTTTGACCTACAATGACAAATAAAATATCTTTATTTTTTCTATATCTTCTTGTACTAAGACTTACTGACTAAAAATCATTAGACTTACCCTGTTTTTCAACAAAAACTAGGACAGAAAATAAAAGGCAACACAAACAAATTAAAAATATGGATGGTGTGAAAAGTTTCGTGATCTGATCTGCTATTGAAGTTACTGTAGTTTAATTTATTCAGCCACCCACTTTACCTCACTATAACCATTTTAATTGAATGATGTTTCATATTAATAGGAAAACTAGTTGTTGAACATGGCATGAGAATAACACAATGACAACTATATTGAAAATACAATTTATTACACTGAGTAATAAATACATACAAAGATGCAAATAAAGGCATTTTCATTTTCATACCAAAAACATTTTCAACATGAACAAACTATTGCATATGGCACATCTCTTTTTTTCTCAACTCACTCATCCATGTGGGTTGTTAGGGTCTGAAAAACCGACCAAATTCTATCAAAAGGAGTTCTTCGACTACTCTAACCCTGTACAAGCCATGCAGTTTCTACAATTATCTGATGTACTTTCATGGGCTCATTTGCATGCATAAATCAATGTTTTAAATATGAAGTCAAAACTAAGACTCCCAAAGTGGAGCATTAAAAAACAATTAAAAACCACAGTTACCCTCCCGTTTGTATTCCAAATAATCTAGACACAAGTATAATTATCTTTCAAAACCCTACCAAGTCATGATACAATTATTATGCTATATATATCATTGAGCTGTTTCATCCATTGTACATTAACCTCCTCCTCACAAAGGAAATATCATGCGACCACTTTTTTATAACGAGATGTACAATGTCTTCAAAGCTAGGACCTTGCATTCCGCTCCGTCTCAGCCAAGCATTCACGTACCAAGCCCCTGGCATGAATTATTCCTTTACAAAAAGAATCAGAACAAATAAGAACTTTGCTTGAATGGTAATTATTATTTAAATACATAGGACTGGTCTCAGCAACTTAAATGGTCACAAAGAAGGGAAATGAAGAATGCCTAATGGGTTACAAACCTATGAAAAACATCTTGAAGATAGTATTACTTGCAAACTCAGGTTTTTATTACCTCTTTTCAGTCTCTCCATGGCGCTCTTACTTCCAGCATATGTTGGCCTAATCTCTTTCCCTAACTCTTCAATGATGGCCAACAGCTCTGCATATTTACTCTGAGGAACTTGGTTACCACTCGAACCCTAAAGTTTGTGGCAATGGGGTGAAACAGAACAAAAACTTTGATGAGAAAAATAAATAAAATTTTGAAGTATTAAGTATTATTTTAATTCTATCAAATAATGTATGTCATTTTCAGCATTTAAGTATTATATTTTTTTAAAAAACACCAGGGCCATAGTTGATGTGCTCAGTATGTGTGTTTATCTCCTATGTGTTGGTATGTCGGAGCTCCATTGATGTCTGTATATTTATTACCACTACAATCAACTTATTTTTCCATTTTTTTCATCATTTCATAATGTTGAGGAAATAAATATCCATAGTATTAGGATATACTGTAAATCCTAAAGGGGAGGTTCATCTATTAGTCCTAGAGTGTTGCTTACCTCTCCTGTACAATCCAAGGGAAAAGCAGAAAAAAATCTGCTTTTATTACTTCCCTTGTCTCATGTAAATAAAAATCAATAAATTGTGACTTTTCTAGATGAACTGGCCTGTCTTCCCAAGTGACGAGATCTTACTTACCCAAGATAGACAGTAATTACCTGAGAAAATCCCAATGAGGGTGGTCCATAGTCATTCACAAGGGGTCTATAAGACTGTAATGTGGCCAAGTTGGCTGCTGAGGGAGACTGGATATTCCCAACTGCTAAAAAGTTGTTGACAAAAAAAGAAAACAAAAACAAAGCTTTGATTCAACAAACTGAAGAGGAACCTCGGAAAGACTTTCAGTTTCGATACTGAAATCGCAGAAACAACACTGCCCTCTTTAGAGGTTGGCAGATGCAATATACGTTCTCTGACACGAGGTGTCCTCGAAGAGTCATAATAAAATACGCTGGCAGATCAATCAACAGCTCCTGGAGAGGGAGCATCATGGAGGAAACGGAACAAGGCTGACTCAAGAAGACAAAGTAATACATTTTTGTCACTATGTAACGGCAAGCGCCCCCCCTCCCCCGATGGACCAGGACACGGACCAACGGGTAACCTCAGATTACGAAACGTTACAATTTCATATTTCACCCACGTTGTAACTACACACATCGAGATTGTCGTTCTTTACATTAGTAATAATGGCGGATATGAATTAGCCTAGCTCCCAGGATCTAACCCTATATATATATTACCGGACAAAAACTACAGACACGGTCTTTCTCCAGGTATTCTCCGAGACCCCGAATTTAACACTCGATTTAACGGATGGATACTTTATTTTTTCCCAATATTTTTTTCTTACCCTGGTTCACAGAAGTCCCTGGAATGTGCTGATGGACATTGGGTTTATAAGACATTCCCAAAGACATTGTAAATTAAAGAAATAAAAATGACCCGAAATTCAGTGAAGCGTCTGTCTCACTTTTTGTTTACAACAGCGGCACCGGCAAATATGGCCGTCACTTTATATTGACACCCACTATGCTTTCTAACACTGAGACTCTCCATCTGGGAATTCTTACGGAATTTGGTCGGACGTGATTTTTACCTGGCAAATTCGTTTAATTCGAAGCAAATTTCGCGGACATAAATAATGTCTTTGAACCAATTTACCTTCTTTGGAGACATTTATGAAGCAAGCCCAGTGTCAGTTTTAGTCACCACACAAGCTCTCAACAGAGAAGCAAGTTTGAGGCTTACACCAAAGTGATTCTCGTTGTGAGCCTTTACCGTGATAGTTTCCTTCAGCCATCAAATCCTTCCGCTAATCGTTTAGAACACATATTGAACAGCAGCTGTGGGTGGGTATGAGGTATAAAACTACCAACTTGTGAAATGCAGATTTGACGTTTATGTTAATGTTGAGGTTGTAGCGTGTGGTTTGCCAGCGAGGTATCCGCACCGTTGCCCATCATCGTCCGCAGATAAAGGAATGTGTTGATACCCGGCTTTGTTTAGGGCTATTCCATCTACTGCCTTCACAACTGATGACTTCTAACAGCCACTCGAGTGTTTTGCATTCAAAAAGTTTAGACTAAAATAAACACCACAGAAGAATTTAGACTAAAGGTTGTCCGTCATTTATTCTCTTTTGGTGGGGGAAACCAGAGGTCCTGAATCGAGTTGTGACGGTACAGATGAACGTGGTCCTCTGCCACCCCTTGATCCCTGCTGGACATTCAAATAAATCTCTGTGGTCCTGTCACGGGCTTCATCGTCACGGAGAACTCAGTGATAATCTATTTAAGTATTTGTTTTGGATATCGAGTCTCTGAAAGTAGAAGTGGCTATTTCAAATGTTAATTGCACAGCTAAATCATTTGATTGGAATTGAAATTATTTAACCATACAGATTGATACTTTTTTTAAAACAGATCAAAACTAGATCATATAAATATGGCATCTTTGTTTGGATTTCACTTTTAATTTCTATATTCTCGTATCAGTCCCAAAAGGGGAAATTTGTAGTTGTGAGCATTTAACACATCCCAATGTATAGGAGCACAGAGTGGTCACCATGTGGCCCCCAGGTAGCAGTTAGGGGTTCAATGCCTTGCTCAAGGTCACATTGACATGCTTTCTGCAGGACCAGAGATCAAAAAAGCAGCCTTCCGTTCGCCAGACGACTGCTCTACCTACTGAGCTATGCCACCCTCATTGCATCAAAGTTATCACTGACCACGTGAAGTAGCTTGAAACTTGGCAAAATGTATATTAAAAAACAGAACTGGCCTGTTGAACATAACAGGTGGAGAATAATTATGAAAAAACAAAATAAATATGAACACTGTTGAAACTACACCAAACACACCAGCATAAGTGAGAATGTGGCTTAAATGACAGTTGACTGCTGCCTTGTTTAGACTCCTTGAGCAAACTTTTAAAGTCAAATCTATGAATCTTGATACAAATTAAAACTAATGACATTTGATGAATAATTATATTTACAGTTGATCAAATTATTCCTCCTCAGCAGCTACATCAGCAGATATAAAGTGATACATTTTCTGTGATTCCCTTACCTGGATTATTGAACATACATCAAGACACCCTTAAGGCAAATGCTCTTAAAATTTCCCTAATTTAAGCCAGTAGTAACCCATAAAGAGGGTTCTCAATTGAAGTGGAGCAAGCCAACTAAGATGTGCATTATTTCAATTCTACTTAAAAGCCTTTCCAGTTGCATCCTGAATCAGTGGCATGGGAATTTGCATGAAAAATGTAATCCAAGTCCAAAATTACAGATGTATTTCATACATTTCATATTTCATCAAAAACACAAAACTAAACTAATCCTGGAAATAACTTGACCAAATATAGTTCCCAATTATTTTGTAACCCAGTTTTTCAACTGAGTCATGGACCTCCAACTGAATACATGTCCCACTGGTTGATTTAGCAGGCTCCTTCAGCAACTTAACTAGATAATTCCACCAAAGATGTCCTGATATTTTGCCACCAATTTACCAGAGGTGGATGTTAGGCTTTTGAGGGAGATATTCTTTTCAGATTCCCTTATCAGTCCCATAAGAGAAATGTGCAATTCTCTGCATTTTACCCATCCCGTTGTATAGGAGCAGTGAGCAGTCACCATGTGACACCTTGGAATCAGTTAGGGGTTCAGTGCCTTGCTCAAGGACACATTAAAAGGCTTTCTGCAGGACCGAGGATCAAATCTGCAACCGCTCTACCCACTGAGCTAGGCTACTCCTAATGTGTCATAGATCAAACTCTCAATCTGATCTGTACTATGATAAATTCCATGTCTAAACATATTCACTTAACTATTTAGCTCCAGATAGACACTGGGGTTAAACAAAGCAGGCTCTCTAATAACCTGCATCCCGCTGAATGATACGTCCCTAGTGTCAAGCTACACATAGATAGTAGCTATCTATTGCTAGGCAACAGAGTGGGTCCTTCACCAGTAGGATGAGTGATGTCCACTTTGAGCAAGTAAGTGTGACCCCAGAAAGGCCGGTTATCAACAAAGCGGAATGCTGGTTCATTTAAGTAATGAGCACACCAGTGGTTCATTTTGTAAGCCTATTGTAAATCTCATAATTACCCCTCAAGGGTAAGGGACCAGAGATGGTCAATTAAAGTCAGCACATCTTCCTGGCTAACACAGGTGTCATGATAAGGCTGGCTTTTATGATCTGATTGCTTCATTTTAGCATTATTGATGCCAAAATGAATAAAATGCAGTTTAGCTGAGGAGGTAGAAGCAATATATAAAAATAAGTCAATTTACCTTTTGCCACTGGTGATTCGATCCCTGGTTCCTTCAGAAAGTGTGTCAAAGTGTCCCTTAGCTCCTAATTATTGATGCCCTGAGATGGAATAGAATTACATTACATTATAGGCATTTAACAGACGCTCTTATCCAGAGTGACGTACAATAAGTGCATAGGGTAAAGGTACAAAGGATACTGGAGCAACACTAGAAGCTAGATGACAATCCTAGTCCCATCATAAGACTCAGACGCAACATCAACTAAGAAACACAAACCTAGAATAAACTAACAAGATTTCATGTGCCTAAACCATGTACATCGAAATCAAGAAAAGGAATAGGGCTAAAACTAGGAGTTAGAGCTAGGACTGGATGGGGAGGTGGAAAGGTGCAGGCAGAAGAGATGAGTTTTTCATCTGATCTGTCCAGGGTGTCTCCCCACCTTTTGCCCAATGAGCACTGGGAAAGGCTGAGTAGTGAATATTTATGCATTGAGTTGCTCAATTGTCTGCCACGCCTGCTCACATTCTTTTACTGCTGCTCCTATATGGCTTTTTCCCCTCTAAAATATACAATTATAATTGTATATTTTTGAGGCCAAAGTAGCTCAGTGGTAGAGTGGGTGATTTGGAATG
>OMLC01000739.1:0-13629 GCA_900302585.1 Regalecus glesne
ATTGCTCACGTTGCTAAAATACAATGTACTGACAAAAAATAAATAAATATCGCGACTAAAAGAATTTAAAGTAAACTGAAGCCATCTTTAGGGGCTTTCTGTTTTCTGTGTCGCTTGACCAATCACTTTGCCCCGCCTGTTTCATTAAAGGAAAAGCCCATTTCTGTACCATGTGGCTCCCCAGGTTCCGACCCACTCAGGCAAAGACCAAGAAAGAGACCAAGCTGGAATTCTTTGGCTTTGAGGACAAAGAGGATGCAGATGGTGAAGAGGGATCAGAGGGGGGCACTGCAGGCAGCAGCAGTTACAAAATTAAATACTTTGGCTTTGATGACCTGAGCGAGAGTGACAGTGATGAAGAGAGCTCACAAGTCAAAGAGAAGAAGGCCAAGAAAGCTGCAGCGGCTCTAGCAGCCCTTAGTGTGGACAGCCCTCAAACGAGTGACTCTCAAGACAGCCAGACTAGCAGCATTACAGGTGAGCTGGCCTGCTATCCATATGTGGTTAACAAATAATGCTAACTTGAAATTTACCTCACATTTCATTTGTTCTTGATGTTGACTTGTTGCATACTTTCTGTTTTCTGGTATTCTGCAGAAACTTAAATGAAAAAGTAAATATTTTCAGGAATTCTTTAATGAATAAAATTTTTATTCGACCGGAAATTCATAATCATAGGTTTTAGATTATAACCTTCACACACACACGCACACACAGTGTAGAATTGTTGGTAAAAGATAATAAGTATTAGATGTTATTTGTATCATACACCAATTATGCATGGTATTTTATACTGAGGTTGAGATTGAGACACTTGTCATTGTAGGCATACAATAAAATGATCTTTGATAACTTATAAAAAACAGTAATTTAAAAAAGTAAACTCCAGATCAGTAATTTAGCCAAGGAAAATAAATTGAATAAACAAGATAACAACTGTGATGAATTTTGCATTACACAGCATGATCATGTTATAACGTAGCCTACTCCTATTTAAGGTTCTTGGGTACAATGTTTGGTGCTAATGAATTACATGCAGGCTCTGTATGCATATCAAACCACCAATCACAATTATGTTTAATTAGTTTACAAAGTAATCAAAACAGGCCCTGTTAGTCCTCAACCACAACCTAAAACTTAGCAAAGAACGTACAATCTCTGCAGCTCCTTAAGATCTTAAAACTTCTTAAATTTCATTTCGAGGTCTAAAAATGTTTTAAAATGTCTGGAATTTAAGGATGGTTCTAGGTCAGAATGAAGGAACATTTGTTTCAGTGTTTATGGTTTTACTTTTCATTCCACATCAGTCCGACAATTGTTGGAAGCAATTTACAATGCATTTTTGCAAAATAGCTTATGATTGACAACCAGGGACAGTGGAATTGGTATGCATTAGCCACCAGACAATAGATTAGGTGACAAGCAAAAAGAAAATGGGACTAGTTGAAGGATGACAACTATTCTGGGTTGCTTAAACAATTCAGCAATTCTTTCGAGCCACGATGTAAACTTTGTCACAAAACATTCCAACTGGTGACAATGAGTTGTAGAGCACTAGATTCTTATGAAAACAGATGGCATTCAACAGGTTTTCTCTGACAGCCATGTTGAAAGACAGAACATTTGTAGTATTGAGTCTCCAAACGACAGAACGAGCAGCGAATACTGCAGGGTTGATAATGGTAATGCTGATAACAAAATCCAACACTGAGGAGAAAAGCAAAGGTAATGAAAGCGCAGTTGCTAGTGCCACATATCGTGGTTGATGAGCTGCAACGTGTCATTAGAGACATATGGGGTCAAAGAAACTTCAGACTATGTGTGCGAGAGAGGGTCTGACAGGGAAATACACTTATTTTTAGTATAAATTGTCAACTTTTGACCTGTCACTAAACTGCTCTCATTGTTTTCCATTTGACTTTGTTTACCTCCAAAGTTTTATTTTCAGTGATTAACAAGAAAGGTAAATGGAATTATTTTTATGTAGTGCTTTTCCAGTCTTTCCAGTCATTTACCAAGCATGGGGTATTACAGCCGGATGCTTTATAATATACAAGTGACATACAGTATAATAAATATCATACAGTATCATCTAATATCATTATCCTGCCATCTAACTCACTGGTCAGAATGCACTGAGCATGTTTTTGAATTGTGTAAATGGGTGGAGATGGATTTAAGCAGTAAGTTTAACGTTTCTTAAAATGGATCTAAGTAAAATGGAAAAATATGATAATTTTTAAAATCACATTTAAATTTAGACTGGTGTTCCTAAAACATCCATAAGGAGCAGTAGTACTTCTTTTGGAAAAAGTTAGCCAGTAGCCTGGGGTTTTGGATAGCAGCCACAATTTCTATATAGAAAGTCTTTATTTTATATTTATATCCACAGGAACCCATTCTGCATTACATTAGTGTAACACTGATTTGGAATGTCACTACTGGACACATTTATTTTTTTCAAAAATACAGCCAGAAAAATGATTGGGATATTAAGGAAACAAAACTCTTAACATGAATTAGAGTCCCTTTTTGTTCACATACTCGGACCAGTTCCCCTCTGTCAACCGTTACCATTTTCCAACAGATGCTTTTGAGTTCTCTGATGACTCCAGCCCAGGGGCCACTGAAGGACAGAAGGGGCGCTCAGGGAAGCAGAGTGACAAATCTAAGGACATGGCCACTGGACCCAAAAAGATCTTTAGTGGTCCCAAAAAGGTCTGGAACCCAGCCAGTGGTTTTGTGTGTTTCTCTTTCCCCTTGTTTCACTGCAAGCCATTTTACCTCCTTTTTTAAATTGGCATTTAACATTTGGAAATAAGTATAAATGTTACATCATGCCAATAAAGCCATTTTAGACTTTTTATTTTTTAGCATTGTTTTAGTAATTGTCAATTAGATTGTCCTGTTATTGCAGACAGTGGTGTTCAGGCAGTAATCTCTAATTATCAAATCACGGTTAGGCTGGTAGTTGTCTGATTTATACATTGTTTGTGGTTATACTTACTTTATTACTACTTGGTTCGGTTTGTGTGCGTGCGCGTGCGTGTGTGCATGCGTGTGTTCTCAGTTGCAGTATATGGTTTAGCTGGATAGTGCTGTAAAATGGCTCTGGGTTGTTTGTTCTTTGTTGTCCCAATTTCTTGCATTTGCTTTTACTTATTCAGACAAGCGATGTGCATTGTCTTGAAGTTATGGACTATACTTAAATTATTATCTGTGCACTTTTCAGGCGTAAGTTTAAAACGTAACCTTCAAAAGTCTACTATTAAACGACTGATGCTAAGGTCTCCATACCTAAAGGTTCTTTGTTAAGCCATTTTTTTCACAGCAAAGGCATCACCATTTTGCTGTTTTTATTTCTTGAAATTTTACTTTCAGGAGTGGATGATTAATAAAAAGTCTAAATGTCGGTGATGTCTGGTCTTTTCTGGTGTTAACTGTTTTGAATTCAATTAACTGTTGTAAATCATTGTGTTTCAGTCCCCTTCTAAAGCTGTATATAATGCTCGCCATTGGAACCAGCCTGAACCTGAGGAGATGCCTCTACCTCCTTTGTCTCGGTCTCACACTGCTCCAGTAAGATATATCGCTGCCTCAGTGATCAGCAATTCTATATTGATTGTTCTATTTATGTCTTTCTAGCTATATGAAAGAATATTTAAGGGAGAAGTTTAAGTAAGGCTTAACTTGCCTTTGTATGTACGTGAAGAAAAAAAAAGCTCAGTGACTTGATGCATGCTCAATAGCCCAGGTAAGGGAGTCATAATAAAGAGACTGTGATGTGTGAAATAGCGAGGGCCAGTTGTCATGTGACTTGGAGGACTCACATACTACAGCTTCCTTCTTTCTGTTGACATTCTAGAGGGGTATCAAAGGGACAGATCCAGGAATATGCAACTGGGGAATTCGGATGGTAGGGGAAAAAAGGCGACAGATCCAGCGATAGGCAACTCAGGGAATTCGGGTGGGAAAAGGGATAAAAAAATGAAAAAGTTTTTAGAAAAAAGTTATAACTGGTGTTATAAGTTGTATTAGTGAAGTTAAGAAGTTATAACTGATGTTATAAGTTATATAAGTTAAGTTATGACTTCTTATCCAGTTAAAACAATTTCACCTTTTTTGTGATTAGCTCAGTGAATAAACTAATCTGTTACAGACAACCAGTAATTGAAAGTTATTGTTGACATTGCTCTACCTAACTTCCAGACTACCAGATTTATGTGCCTTAGAGACTGTTTAACTATGGTAAATCTTCTGGACATGTAATTAAACAGATTTTGATGCTCCTGTATGAGCACTGCTCTTCCTATCTACTCTTCTTCAGGCCAGTTTGTCAAGTGGGAGCAAGGACAGTAACTCCCACAAGGATGATGGCCTATTCAAAGCTCCCCCACCACCACCCAAAGTCATCAAGTCAGAGACCATTCCCACACGACCTAACCAGGATATTATCACTGCACTTAAATGCAGGAAGGAGCACAAGGAAGTGAGTCCAAGGCATGCTGTAGTATTTTAGATATTTGAGATTAAGATGCTGCTGCCACATGGGGAAAATGTAATCAGTGTTTACAGCTAAATGTTTTTCTGTCAACAGCTTTCTCTTTTTTTGTTTGAATGTTGCTATGAATTACTCTTCGTGCCTCCTGCCTAAGCCAAACTTCTCTATTTCGTGCTTTGATTACATGGTTGGCAATCAATGGAGCATGGCATTGGGTATGCAGTGTATTGTTTTGAAGCCCATTTTGGCTTGGGAGTAGCAGCAAAGTTTGCTTTCATTTAAGCCTTCTTACAGCTTATATCGTCGGCAGATGGGGTTTTTGTCTGCAGATCTTGCATTTAGCTACACATCCCCCAATATAATAGGGCTGTGGAAAAGCTGTCATTCCAAGCACTTATATTGTCTTAACCTCAGTTCCTCTGCGATGGTATGCT
Organism: Regalecus glesne; assembly: GCA_900302585.1. NCBI lineage: Eukaryota > Metazoa > Chordata > Actinopteri > Lampriformes > Regalecidae > Regalecus > Regalecus glesne. The sequence goes on from OMLC01000739.1 coordinate 4,936, forward strand.
GAGTCTACACACACACACACACACACCGCAGGAGGCTATTGACACAAATACATGGTCACTGCTGATTAGGCTCAAATTCCTTGGGCTGTGGTGTTATTGACGATGTGTATTAGCTCAGTCAGCTAATGCAACTAATGGAATCAATGGCTTAGAAAGGCTTTACTGTGTGTGTGTGCTTGCGTGCGTGCGTGTGTGTGTGTGTGTGTGAGTGCGTGCACGCGCGCGCTTGGATGCTGAGTGTTTTGCTGGGCACAGACACACAAACCGAGGAAAGTAATTAAATGGCTCCAACTCCTTGCTCCTCAGCTCTATACAGTGGTACAGCATGTGAAGCACTTCAACGATGTTGTGGAGTTTGGAGAGAACCAGGAGTTCACAGATGACTTTGAATACCTGGAGACAGGGCTGAAGAGCAGCCAACCACTCAACACGAGATGCCTTAGGTAAGAGGAATGAGATGCATACTATTTTCTCAGTAGGGCACTCTACAGCACAAGAGTGCATCAGGCACTTACTGTGTTCTTGAAAGATTTCTAGTCTTACCTGTCAGCCATCTACATCCTAACAACTGTTTTGGTTTTTTTCAATGCCAGTGTTTCTCCTTGCATGTGCCATTTATCTGTTACTGCCATTTTGTACCCTTGTGGTTAGATTTAGTGGCATTCTTCCATAAATAAAACAGCTATTATGAGGCTAAAAATAATTTCTTTGCTGGAAAAAAGAACTTATTTTCAATTCTTTATCAGAGTTGGCAAGGGTTTTGGGTCAAACATAGAAGTCTGGTTCCTTGATGTTTTTTTTAAACTGAGTTTGAGGCCAAGAGCATAATGAGAAAAGAGAATAATGACAGAGAACAATAACAACAAATGTGGGAATTAAAACCCCAACCCACATTGTGTTGCATACACCCCCCCCCAAAAAAGAATCACCATGATATCTGTATTTAAAATACTTCTCCTCTTCCCTTTGGCCCTTTTCTTCTCTCTTTTTCTCTTCTCTTCTCTGACTCTGGTTTTACCAGTATAATCAGCCTGGCCACAAGGTGTGCCATGCCAAGTTTCAGGATGCATTTAAGAGCCAGAGGCAAAGTGGCGCAGGTCTTCAAGATGCTCAGCGATGCTCCTCAGCACCCAGTCAGTAAAATGCCTATCTTGACTTTCCAAGCTCTTTACCAGTTATACTGGCCAGGGTGGCAAAAGGCTTTATTGGTTGTAATTACTTCTTGATTAGTTTGTGTGTTATTAACTGCAATGTAAAAATGACTTAAATTCAGATGGAAATTGAGTTAAATGAAGTGATTGCTGTACATGGAGGCAAAGATTTTAAATGGGTTTTGTGTAGGGGTTGGATCCCCAGGCAGAGCTCTTGGCTTGTAAACAATACTCCACTCTAGTAGCGCCACCTCAAGGGATGTACAATCAGTGCAGGATGTAGTGACTCATCATTATGAATCAGTTATTTGCATAAGTCACAAGTAGTATCCATGATGTAATGTTTTTACTTTAGAAAAACTCTGTTGGTCTTGCCTCTAGGCCCAATCTCATTTTTAAACTTTTACTATTTATTCAAAGCAAATGTTACTAGTTTTCAATAGTCTCATGCTTAATCCACCAGTCCGCACATTGACACCTGGAAGCTATCCAGGACAACCAAGGTTAGCCATTTTCAGCCAATATTCAGCTTCACTGGACGCAAGTAATTTTCCTATAGGAAATCTCAGTATTGGTTAACATTGACTTCCCTGGCCAGATTTTATCAGTCTTTATTTGAACCCAGTAAGTTCTAGTTCACAAGCCTCATCTTAAAGAATTCATGGCAGTATCTGGTCATACAATACAATACAATACAGTCATTTAGCAGACGCTTTTATCCAAAGCGACGTCATATAATTTTGTTCTCTAATGTCAAACTAAAAAATTACTTCAGATGAGCAGAATACAAACTTTGTCTTATGTATCATTTTGGCAAACTATATATGCAGTGCAAAAACTGACATCATGACATCTGATGGCAAAAAGTTGTAATCTAATAATTAATGTTGTTTGATTTTAGTGACATCTTTGTAAAAGCAATTAATTTATCCCATTTCAGAACCTTGCGCTGTGTTCAGCTGCCCTGATGTACATTTTAAGCCGGGATCGTTTGAACATGGACCTCGACCGGGCCTGTCTGGAACTCATGATCAGGCTCCTTGAACTGGAACAAGACCACTCTGCCCACCAAGACCAGCTCACTGCCAAGGAGGTTGCCAAGGTCAAGGAGAAGATTAGGAAGCTCTGTGAGACGGTGCACAATAAGCACCTTGATCTGGAAAACATCACCGTGAGTTTTCCAGTAACAATAATATATTAACTCAAAAGCAATTATCTTTGATTCTTCCTTAGTTCCTACCATAGATCTGACAGGATTGATAGCTGCAAAATATTTCATGTTTTACTGATGGACACATGTCTACCAGCACATACAGTCATATTACTCAGCCCGAGCCCAGACTTACTTTCAGTGGATATGTTGGTTTGGTAGCGTCAAGGTCAAAATGGATGAATTATGCACTATGCCAAGCCCAACTTCTGAGGCCCTTAACATCCTGTGAGAAGGCTTAAGATGTTTCTTCTGGTTTTCAGGTAAGGAGTAGATGATGATGTTAATATTTTATCTTTTAGACGGGCCACTTGGCCATGGAAGCACTGCTGTCTCTGACTTCCAAGAGAGCAGGGGACTGGTTTAAAGAAGAGCTACGGCTACTTGGAGGCCTTGACCATATTGTTGACAAAGGTGGGTCTAAGCATGTGTATGGAAGGGTTTATCTGGGGATTGTGTGACAGTGCACTTGGGTATTTTGCTGGAGTGTGCATGAGTATATGTTTGGGTGTTTCAGAAGGGAGATTGTGGGTCTGTTTATGCATGACCCATTTAGTTCACAACTGTTGTCATTTTTAATTGTCACTCTGTTAAATATTTTTTTGTGTTTTGTAACAGTGAAAGAGTGTGCCGAGAACCTCAGCCAAGAAGATGACAAGGAGAACTTAGTAGCCTCCTTATGGGGTGCAGAGAGGTGCCTGAGAGTGCTTGAGAGTGTAAGTAGCATACCAGCCACATGGAGTTCACTCTCTCCAATGTCATAGAAGAATGGTATGCGAGGAAGATAATTTTAATGCCCAAGTGATTGAATGACTGATATTAGCACATTTCACAGTCTGCTTTGTATATTTTGTTAGTTTTCCTGTGGACGTCTCAGAATATCATTGATAAAGCCTCGGTGGCTCAGCAGGTAGAGCGCATGAGTAGCTTGGTAAATGTGAAGCATTCATTGTAAAGTACTTTAAGTGGTCATTAGACTAGAAAAGTGCTATTGAAGAACAAGTCCATTTACCATTTTACCATCAAATGTATCTATCCATCTCTTTTCAGCTTTTCCTCTTTTCCTTTCTCCTGTTTCCATCATTTATTCCTGCACCATACATCTTTGTCTTTATATGGAAACAGGTGACAGTGCAGAATCCTGAAAATCAAAGTTACCTGATAGCCTATAAAGACTCCCAACTCATTGTGTCCTCTGCAAGGTAAGAACTATTTAGAAGAGTAAGAGTTTGGAGTGGATCCATGTATTCTTAGTCATTGTTTCTACATGAATACAATAACTGAAAGGGTGTTCACATAGCTGCTTTTCCTACCTATTTAAGAAATAAATTATGGATTATATAGGGGCGGCCTGACGATCGGATGGTTGCAGGTTCGATTCCCAGTCCTGAAGAGAAGGGTGTTGAGGTGTCCTTGAGCAAGACACTGTCCCCCTAACTGCTCTGCCCTGCGAGGGTTTTGCAACCTATCACCAGCCTTTCGCCCAATGCGAACGGAGATAGTCTCCAGTTCCCCTGCGACCCAATTTTGGATAAGCGGTTGATGATGGATGGATGGATTATGGATTATTGTGTATTTTTCTGTGCTATGCACAGATTGTCACTACCAACGCTCCTTGTAGGGTGGCGAATTCAAAAGCTTCAATCAGTATTTCTCACATGAGTAAAGGGTATCGCTGCTGTGCAAATGTAATTGATTTAATTATCAATTCAAGACAATTCTACTCTGCTATGTGGCATTCTACCAATCTGGGTATCTATTTTCTATATGCATCCACATATTAATACTCCCATATTAGTGAGCATACTCCATAGATGTCAAGGCTGCGTCTAATAAAGCTCTGTAGTCAAATCAAGTCAATTTTATTTGTATAGCCCATTATCACCCTCATATTGGCTCCTGTTTGCAATGCCTGATTTGATTACTTTCTTTTTAAGTGGTGGTATGCAGCTTTTTAAATTAATAACACCATTCGATACGCCAAACCAGATTATAGCTTCAAGCTAATTCACATCTGCAGTCCGTGCATGTTTTTTTATGGTGGGAGGAAGTCAAGTCAGTTTTATTTGTATAGCTCATTATATTGTATATATTTTGTATTGTTTGTATAGCTCATTGTATAGCCCAAGAAAATTAGGTGTTCAATAGATGTTGTGTATACAGAATAAAATACAAGTTACAGCACGCAACACTCGGTGGATAAAATAATGATAATGAAATTACAAGGGACTTTATAATCATAATAATGAGAATCTCTTTTATTGGGATTTCATATTAATTAACATGTAAAATACAAATACAACAGACCTAGCCAGCAGGCTAATTGTCATCATATGCAGAATCTAGGAAGCTGGATCAATGGATGATGGACTTTTAAGAGGCTGCAGTACCGGTAGTAGTAGGGGACAACAAACCAGGCATCATAGCCCAAACCCACCATGGTGGTACCCATTATGAATCTCCCAGGCTCCTCCCTGGTCACATACACAGAAAAAGAGAAAGAAGACCCCATTCAGTAAGGGAAAAGACATGTGAGTGAAGAGAGCAGTTTGTATTGGTCAATACCATATGCTCTATAATGTATAATCTCGTCAGCAGTAATTGTACTGCCAGAGCACCTGGAGGAAATCTTTATTGACATGGGGAGAACATGCAAACACCACACAGAAAGGACCTGCTATGGGATTCAAACCAGGACCTTGTATAATACAATAATGTAATTTCTGTTCTATCTTTTCCAATCTCTTGTCATACTTTTTCGTCTCAATTTCATTTTGGTCCCCGTCCCCCTCCTTTCTTTTTCAACCCATCTCTTTGCTCAACTTTCCCTCTACCACTGTCTCCAGAGGTCTGCGGTGCTGCGAGCAGATGATCCAGCGTTACAGCAGGGCCTTGAACAACACCTCCCTATCCTTGTCAGGGGCATCATTGCCCCAGTCCAGCTACAGCAATGTAGGGAAAGCCGTGGAGGACTGTATGAGGGCAGTCATAGGGGTGCTGCTGAACCTCACCCATGACAATGGTACGTTGGTCCTTAATCTGTCCCTGCCTAGCCTGCTTATTAATTATTCGGTCAGGTTGGGGTTAAAGTAGGAATCCCATTGAGTTCCATTATGCTCATGAAGCTGACACATAGCAATGATATCACTTGACAGCTGCAGTTGTTACAGTATGAAGGAACATTTGTAAATACTGTGAGAAATTAGCAGGAGAAAGGGGCCATTAACCTGCCTATTCTGTCTGCAGAGTGGGGAAGCACCAAGACAGGTGAGCAAGAGGAACTGATTGTGACAGCTCTGAACTGTGTCCTCCAGGTGCCACGTTATATCCCTCAGGAACAGCGCTTTGATGTCAGAGTACTGGTAGGGGCCTGAGTTAAAAACAACAAAATCTACTCCATCAAGCTATTTGACAGACGATTTTATGGTGTAAAAAATGTTAAAACTAGCCTAACAGCATGTATTCCCTCCTTTTATGTGCGACTTTTTGGCCGCATCGTTGCCTCTTGTCCTCGTGTGTCTCCCATCTTGTTGCACCAGGGCCTGGGGCTCCTCATCAACCTTGTAGAGTATAGCGCCAGGAACCGCCACTCTCTGGTGGACATGGACTACAGCGTTACAAACACATGCCTGGAAGACAGCCTAGTTCAGCCCATAGACCCAGCACAACCAGTAATAGAGGAGGAATTAGTGCTGCCATGTCCAACCAAGACTCCGAGTGATGGGACTGACAGCTCCAAGACTTTTGGTGCCCTTGCTGCCCTGGTGAAGGTAACTGATGTGTCAAGCACCTATTAATGTATGTTTGAGCATAGGTTTAAAAGTCATTGTTTTGGAAGCTTGTAATATCTGAAAGTGAACAATATAAGTATATATAGAGCGCTTATGCAAAGTTTCCAGTTTTATTTTAGAACATAACACCCTACCTATAAAAACTTTTAATTAAATATTTTTGAAGGTTTCTCTAAATTCATTAATCTGGTTGAGAGCTTTTCTTTATACTCATCCAATTTTTTTCCATTGGCCTCTTTTTGCTCTCTTATAGCGCTCATAGCTCCTTCCATCGTCCTATTACCTCCTCAGTTGAGCTCAACAACATCCACTCCTTACTATAAACAACTTGGATGGTTCTCTGTTTTCTACTCCTGAGGTGCTGGATGGTTTTCCAGAGGCGCTTTGGTGCTGAACTTAAATCCTTCTCCATGGCTTCTCCGAACTTCTGCCACACTTGTTGCTTTGCCTCTTTCACTGCTGAGGCTGCCGTCCTTCGGGCCTGTTTTTACCTTACCATGTATCAGATGGTTCTAATTCTAATTGTTTTGTTGCTGAGAGTTGAGATAAACATGAGCCACAACCATCTTCTGCTCATTAGTAAATACATGGTGTTTTGACAGCACGTCATCAACCGCTTTTGAGTACAGCCATCTTTAAGTGTTCAATGATCTTCCTCTGTCACGCTTGGTAGTCTAGTTTAAAATCTCTATAGGTATGCGCATTGTAACGAATGCACATTGCAACTGCATCGTTTTTTATTTTGAATGTGTATATCATGCATCTCCATTGAAAATGGTGAATTTGTGCACACAAAAGACACATCTGAACACCCCTCCAAAGATACCTCCTCTTTTTGTTGACTATTCCTTCATGCCCACTGAATTATTGAAAAAGCTGCTGCATTACTAAACTTTACATTAGGTTAGAAATAAATGCGACATGTATTTTCGGCTCTGAATCCCTTAGCTCTTCCTGGAAAGAGAGCGGGCTGCCATCCTTGCGGAGGCAAAGACTGATGACCTCATCAGCGAGGCACCCAAGCCAGCCCTAGACCAGAGTGGAGAGTGGCAGGAGACATCAGGAGAGATCCAGTGGGTAGCATCTGAAACCAATGACAGCTCAAGTGAAAAGGAGGAGAAAAAAGAAGAGGAGGATGAAGAGTTGGACCTAAATAAAGGTAAAGTAGGATTAGCCATTTCTCCCTTATTTTAAAGATAACAGATGTGACTTTTTCTGGGTTTTGATTTTATAGCACCCCATTAATATTGTACAGTTGATTAATTCCACTCCAAGGTGTAGCATACCTCAGTGGGTGGAGCGGTCAGCTGGCAATCAGAAGGTTGCAGGTTCAGTCCCTTGTCCTGCAGAAAGCATGTCGAGGTGTTGAGCAAGACACTGAACCCCTAACTGCTCCCCGGGCGCTATATGTTGGTAGCTCACTGATCCAATACAATAGGATTGGATTAAGGGAATCTTCCTTTAAACAAAAAAAGGAATTATTTAAGTGCTAAAACATGACACCCTACTCGACTGTAAGTATAGAAAATCTCCAACAAACGATATGGAACTTGTGAAACTGAGCAGATTGAGAACATTGAAATCCTCTTTTACCCTCAGATTGTTATGATAGCCTATATTTCCAGGTACTTCACTAAGTTAATGGCCCTATCGTTCTTTTTTCCCTTTTTTAAGTCAACAATTTGCAGCTCACTCACCATACAGACAGTTATATAATCTTTCAGTAATCTCATCCACAGACAAAAGTGGTTATCGAGAGAGGGATAGTTGCCAGGGCCAGATCCTTCTAATATTTAATCCAGCACTTGCTTTGTTTTTCTTTGAGTGTTTTTTGACTAAAAAAAAGTATGAAATTCACCACTCCAGCAGTTACAGTGTGTGACTTTTGACTGTAATTTTAAATCATGCTCTCTCTCTCTCCACTGTGCATATGTGTGTTGTAGCTCTGCAGCATGCTGGAAAGCATATGGAGGACAGTATTGTAGCCTCCTACACTGCTCTGCTGTTGGGCTGCCTTTGTCAAGGAAGCCAGGTGAGAATAACACACACTTTAGCACACTTTAGCACACACAATTAGAGGAAAGTGATTCAGTATGCATTAAGAAAAAAAGGTGTGGCAGAGTGCATGGTAAGGGCTGTTATGCAGATGTACGAAGGAGCAAGTGCAGTAGTGGTGGATGATGGGATCAGGTCCAGACAGTTCGAGGTGGAGGTGGGTGTTCACCAAGGGTCAGTGTTGTCGCCACTATTGTTTATTTGTGTGATGGATGTGTTGACGGACGGAGTAAGGGGAATATGTAGGAGTTTGATGTACGCAGACGATGTGGTGTTGATTGGTGAGTCGATGGAAGAGGCAATGGGGGCGTATGAAGAATGGAAGCAAGCATTGGAGGCCAAAGGGTTGAAAATTAATGTTGGGAAGACCAAGGGAATGCGTGTGTCAAGAGAAGTGGAAGTGAAGGACTATGGGAAGTGGCCATGTGGGGTATGCGGGAAGAATGTAGGAGTGGATTCCATAAAGTGCACTAGGTGTGCTAGATGG
>OMLC01000740.1:0-16211 GCA_900302585.1 Regalecus glesne
CTTTGAGCTGTATATCATTGTTTAATATTAGGTGTCACCATTTTATTTCTAAGATATTAACAGGCCAAATCAAAAACAAGACCTTTAAGAAAATAAAGTTTCTTTCAAAGTGAGGAATCTAATTGATAATGGTAAATGGAATCATATTTAGATAACACTTCTAGTCTGTTGACCACTCAAAGCGCTTTACCAAGTCCATCCATCCATATGTTATTAACTATCCAAAATTGGGTTGCATAATCATGCTGGTGCCTATGCCAGCCTTCATTGGGCAATAGGCAGGGAAACACCTTGGACAGGTTGCCATTCCATTTCAGGGCTCGAGCAGTTAGGAGGTTTGGTATCTTACTCAAGGCCACTTCTGACAGGCGTTCTGCAAGGCCAGGGATCAAACACCAATCTTCAGATTACTAGACAACCACCCTACCTCCTGAGCTATGCTCACATTTACCAAGCATGGGGGATAAAGGCCGGATACCCTTTCCCGATGCCCTGTGGTGAACACAAAACACTCAACTGGAAGCCACGCACCCTATCGCTGAGCCACCACTCAACTACTGTTGAATGATGAATGACGATTAATGAATGATATTGGAGTTAAAACAATTTAGATCATAAAAAAAACATCAGTTAAAAAGTCACTGTTAATTGATTGTTAATTCCTGATATGATGGAGTAGAACACTGATTTATTCATGTTAATAAAATATTGATGGAGGTGTTGTCATTCACATAAATACTTTGTGTGGGCATATGGAGAACAGAATAACACTGATATCATACTGCTCCCAGGGGTGTTAGAAGCCAAATTCAATTACAGAGCCTGACTGAAAAGAGCACACAGTTTATGGGAAACAAGAATGAAAATCCAGGATGGTTAATTACAAAAAGCAATATACGCACTTGGTCTACCACTAATACACCGAGCCAAAGACAAAAGACTGATGCAGCCAGCTAATATTAAAGGGCTGCTTTTGGAAACATTATGAATTGAGACAGGGACCAAAAAGCGGTGACCATCCTATTTTTCATTCTGTCTCACCAATTTGTTCTTAATGATTAGTCTGATTGGTTGGAGGCATTTCTTAAAAGTTGCAAATGCCAAGACATTTAATGGAAACTCTCCTTGCTATCATTTGCTTCAGGGCACACATATCTAAGACAAAACTCATTCAAGTGGCCGTACATGACTATGCAATTTCTCAGCACGCTTCAATCAACAATAATCTATGTATTCTATTGATTATTACCATGCCAATTGATTAATACCATAACTGTTGAAACAAAAATCAACATGAAGGTGAAATTGTATCCAAAAAATTTTAAATCTTAATTTGCACCCAACATCTAATTTATATGTCTGTCTAAATCTTGCTGCATAATGAATTACCGAGAGACACATCATGGCTGGTATATTGCTCACCCTGTCCTGCAGCATTGGAGACTGTGATCCACTCAAGAGACACGGAGTACCCACTTCCTTTGGTTTCCTCAGAGTCCTTCTGAATTCGAAGGAGCAGGACCTCCATGGTGTGCACCCCAGCCTGAATGTGGGAGAGGCTGTGGAGGATGGTGAATGGCTCCCCCATTGCTTCATTGAAGAGTGGCTAAAGGAACAAAAAGCCATCAGTGAGGATCTGTAGCTCAAACAGACAACACATCTAATAAAAGCACTATAGTGTGCATGGTGTACAGAATGGCCTGATAGAAGCGAAACTATCCCCATGGGAACACCATTCTCCGTGCACTTCAGCCCTCGTACCTAGGGGTCGCCTTGGAGGATTGATGAATTAAATCAAATTCAAAAATCCAAATGTAAGCCAGTTATGGGTACTGATTGGCAATGTAGATGTTGAATCTTTAATGGTGGAATGATCCCACCAACTACCAGGTGGGATTGGCTGTTTCTGTTAGTTGTGTGGGTGTCAGTCACAGCGTGCTGAAGCCAGCCGAAACTCAACTAAGTTGACCAAATTCAACCAGGTTGAGCTTTGATGTAGTATATGGTTGGACGCAGCAGCGGACCCGTGCTTTGCTTGACGCAGAAAAAAGCTGTTGTTGAGCAGCGCAAGTCATAGGAAATGATAGGTTTCAGAGCATAACAGTCTCATTGTCCCATTGTGTCTGAAAGCCCCGTAAGAGAGGGAGGGAGGGAGGGAGAGAGAGAGAAAGAAAGAAAGAAAGAAAGAAAGAAAGAAAGAAAGAAAGAAAGAAAGAAAGAAAGATAGAAAGAAAGAAAGAAAGAATTTCTTATAAAAAATATACTGGATACCATTAAGATTCTTTTAGCAGATTGTTTTACTGGCCACTTTAACAGCATCCCACAGAACAGCATAAAAGGACATCTGGACAATACCAAGTCACATTTCTATACGTGGCTGGTAGAGCATCCAAACTGTGTTTTTCATGTTTTAGGAAGTTCTCATTTTTAGAGAGCATCATAAGACCACAAAAAATGTCTGCCTTGTGGTGCTGGAAACCACACAACAAAAGCTGGAGGAGTAATCTATAGTTGCCATACTTACTTCCCACTTGATATGGGAGCCCTCCCCTCGCTTGCTGGTGCGGAAGAGGAAGAGTATGCCGCTGCCATCGGAGAATGCCGCCCAGGTAGCTGAGGTAAGGCTGAGAGAGGCACACAGACGATCCTCACACTGGCTTGCATCAGTGCTTATACAGTAGACTTCTCTGGGCTTCCCCAGGGCTGTGTCCTAGAGTCACAAACAAACATGGAACTATAATAAATGAAAAACATACCCCAGAATGTCTCAAAAGTGAATACATCATAACTCCTCTACTAGCTATTTTGTCATTGTAGATGACAACAAAATGTTATCTCTGCATTTAACCAATCCTATTGTGTAAAAGCAGTGAAAAGCTGTAGTGCCTGGGGACCAACTCCAGTTTTTGTTTTTTTTCAAATTTCCTTGGTCAGGGGCACAGGCAGGAATATTAACTTATAAAATTAACATGCATGACTTCTTGATGGCTGGTGGAAACCAGAACACCTGTAGGAAACCCATACACACACAGGGAGAACATGTAAACTGCACACAGAGAGGACCTGGGATGGCCACGGATTTGAACCCAGGAACTTCTACTGTGAGGGAACAGTGCGAACCATGGGGCCGCCATGCCGTCCACTGGATATCAGGCATTTTAAAATAAAAGTGCATTAATTGCAACATGATACAGGTTACTTAATATTTTCAACCTTTAAAGAATGGGACGGTGAATTCTTATGCATGTAACTGGTCTTCAAATCACAAATTTAAAAAACAACAACAGCCAACAACTGACATCTGCAATGTAAACTCTGAGACATCAACTCGCATACTGTTCTTATTTGCCCCAGACACAAAAAAAATACCACAGGAGTCAGTCTTTCATCTGTGAAACCGAATGACTGAAACCAGGATTTGTCCATCAAAAGGGAAAAAGAACAATGTTGTCATTTCACTTTTAGACTCCCATGTGACTTGATTTTATCCATGATGTGCATTCACCACTTATTTCAGACCATTATTAGTCATAGACCGATAGGATGTCACAAGAACGTCAATTACATATATAGCAGAGAAACTAGGATTCAAAAGGACTGGGCAGCAACTGCTCTCTTGTTGCCATGGAGCTTGACAGTGTTGATTATGGCAGTGCATAATATGTGATGTGCCTTTGAGATCTTTTTACCCACTATCTATACTTTTAATGCCCCAAGCCAACTGTGAATTGGCTTGTGTACAATGGCTTGTGCCATTTTGATTCAAATGTACACAAAAGACTTGCCAGGGGCAGTAATTATCATGTGATCATTGTAATTAGAATTTGAGCAATAGCTCTTCATAGAGTCAGTTAATGATGCCAGTGAAAGCCAAGAACACTGTTTGCTAAGATTATAGTCTGATCACTATCCTTCAGCCCAGTTCAGACAGAAAATGGCCATGCAGCACCAATTTTCTTTTATCATGCTCATTGCCATCTCTGCATCTCAGACATGAAAGCTGAGAAGGTCACTATGTTTCTTTTGGCCCTCATCTAAGTGTCTTTGTATTGTGTGACAGAATCAGAACATTAGCGCTTATCCGTTCTTTAATCAATACCGTGTTCCCATACAGACTCCCTCAAGTTGTTTAGAAAAATCTCTATTTTTGAGTTTGAGCTTCAGCCATCTTGACTGATGCTCATGATTAAACTGGTATACTTTAGGCAATGTTAAATTTCCTATTAGTGAGGCTGTAATTTTATTTATTTCTCCCTTTGTTTCAACACCCTGATCAGAAAATAAGTGTGATGGGTTAACGTCAATGTTGCATGCTTAAATACCCTGTGTTTAGAAGTTAAACATCTGGTTCACGATTGGTAGATCGCCAGTAAGATTGTCAATCAAGATGCGACCAATGCTGTTGGATGCTGATTTTGGAGAGGTATTTGGGCGCCACCCAATGGTGTGTTGGAAGTTCTAAAAAGCTTCAGAGACTAATCTGTTCGCATCATATTAAGAAACACTATGTTCAACCAGTACAATAAAATTGTTATACGGGTATATACCCCGGAAACCCTGGTGTAAGGAGGCATTGATGACATAAGAAAAATATTTTAGATCCCACACTTACCAAAGTAATCGTCAGACTGAGAATCCGTCCTTTGCAATCCACAAAGAAAACACTGTCCTCGTACCAGGGATCTAAGTGCAGATAATTGTACATGCCGAAAGCACGTACATGGTCCAGGGTGTACTGACTGTCCTTCAGCTTTACTTCTTCCACAGCTATAGGAATAATGCCAAAATCTTAAAATACGATATCAAAATAATTCGTTGTATATGCCACTTTTTTTCAACCAAGTTACATCAACAGTGCTGTTAACGGTGGAATTCAAAATGTATCGTCTTCTTAATGTAATTTAAGATATCATAGGTTTTTGGTTTTATTTGGAAACTGAGAACCATGATAGCGTCACCATTAGTTTGCAAAAATACGCAGCAAATTGAAATATGCAGCTCAAAATTAGCCACCATCAGGATTAAGATAACTTGTTGGAATGGTAGGGTCACCGTTGTGTTTTATGAAACACATTGGTAAATATTTTAGACTAATAGACGTGCTAGTAGGGAGGCAAGCAAGCTAACTATCTTTATAGCTTCTCACCAGCGTCCAGTTCAACGGTGTAAATTGGTATAGGGTCCAAAGATAATCTGTAACTTTCGAAATTGGGATCCAAAAGCTCTCTCTTAACCTTTAACGAATAATTTGATGCGGCCATTTTTGACAAGTGTCCCTGTCCTATCAACAAATGAATAAAAAATCAAACCGCAACAGATCATGTGTGCGCCACATACACTTCCTTTTTTGTAGCATTCAGACTCATTTTAAAACGGACATAAAAGCTCCAGTGGATTATGGGAAATTGAGTTCTAGATTTATTCGTACTTAACTATTTCATATTTAGTTATTGTAGGGCATCCTTAAAAATTGCAAGCACATTTATTTATCTATTTTTATATTTCAGACAGTTTTATATATCTATTTATGGCAGTATGGTCAATGTAGGACAAATTCAGTGCTACGATGGCGGAACGATTAAGCTTTTGTGTGCTATCACGGTAGAGCTTTAAAGAGGGACTGTATGCTCCCTAGCTGATCTATCCCCGAAAGGTATGCTCTGATAGATTTATGAAGAAAATCATTACTGTCTATTGCGCTGTAATTTCAAATATTCCAGTTAAAACCTGAGCTGTTATTACTATTATGTTTTATTTCAGATCGCCTAGAATATGAGCAAAGATTCCCAAATGAGGGCTGCAATAAACCAGAAGTTGATAGAAATGGGAGAACGGGAACGGTAAGCTGTCATTTTCCGTGGTTAATATCCAATAGTTGTGATTAATCTGACTCCGACAGCACTCATTTGTGAGACACGAACATTGAATATGTGCGTAAACCATATTTAAATGCTTGTCCTTAGGTTGAAGGAATTGCTCAGAGCAAAACTGGTGGAATGTGGGTGGAAGGATCAGCTAAAAGCACACTGCAAAGGTACAGTATAGCAAACGTGCTAAAACTATCATTTTAAAATGATGTATTTGAAAGATTGTCAGAGAGCAAATTAAACATGCTACAACACAGTCATTAAACAAATGATCAGTGGACCATTGCTAGTTTATATTTTATATAAGAACAGTGTCGTTAAATTGTTTTAATCCAAGTAAAATATCTTACAAGTATTAAAAACCGAATGTCTGTTCTCTTCAGATGTGATTAGAGAAAAAGGGCTGGAGCATGTCACAGTGGAAGATCTGGTCACAGAAGTAACACCAAAGGGCAGAGGTATTGTTCCGTGTTCAAAGCAAAAGTGCATCAACATCATCAGATGGTTTTTGTTTGTGTCATTGTTGCATAACTCTAATTCCCCTCCCTCATCCCCTTTCATTTCAGCACTTGTACCAGATAGTGTGAAGAAAGAACTCTTACAAAGAATCAGAGCATTTCTAGCTCAACACGCAACCTTGTGAGACGCAACCAGACTAGGCATTTTTTTACTCACTGTACACCCACAATTAAAATCAAACACAAGTGTTTTGTCCTCATCATGAGCAATACTTAAGTGTTGTTGTTTTTTATCATGTGTTTTGATATTGATTTAGTTTTATTGTTATGTGGCAGTTTTGGAAATAATAAAGTCATGGCTATTTTTGGTCACTGCGATTCCTGTCAGTTTTTTATAACAGAAAGGATAATGATATTGATAATAATTACAGGCGTATATCATTGTTGGTGATGATTGATTGATATTAATAAGAGCAAAATTACTACCCTAAGTAGAATATCTTTTGCAATCTTTTTATCAGGGATTTGCGCAATGAATGATTTGAGCTGAAAATAAGCATAAACAAAAGTATGACAGAAATGTCATTGTCTCGCAATGACATCACACATGGTCAAGGAATGTTCTTTTGCTCATTTGGACATTGTGTAAAAAATGCAGTGAGATTTCTTTGTTAAATGACATGTATGTTATTGTTGCAGTACTTTTTTGTTGATCCTGATGATGTCTTGGAATATTTTTTCTTTAATTCATAGAGTCTAAACATGTTTGAAAATGTCCAGGAATGTGTCTTAATGACCATAGCAGTTTAATTTTTAATCCTCGAGCAACCACTCATACTGTACTGGCATTAGCATGGGCGAGTGAAGAGCAAGGAGCTTGTGTGTACGTGTATCTCTGGGTGCATGTATGTGCATGCACATGAATAGCAGGGGTTGGGGGACATGCTAAATTGGCCAAGATACCAGAAGTGATGTAAGTATTTCTTGCACAATTCTGGAGAAGCTGACAAATGTCTACAAACATTTCTCAATTCTGAGTCTCCTTAAGCTCCAAACGCTCGTATCTATTGACTTGAGTTCTTTATAGGCTGTTCACCTTGATGTACAAAGTCCATTTGGAGCACAATATCCTTATTCCCAAAGGATTATTTCTGGAGTCCCTGGCATCGTTAATGCTCTACGCCCCAACACATTAATCATAACGACTGATGTGTAACTTCCCTGCCTTCCTGAACATGGATATCGATGCCATTGTCTGTTGCCCTTTCAGACATGGTTAGTAACATTGGATTTGCCACAAGTTACCATATTTTAAACTTGATACAATACACTTATCAAAGTTATAACTGCTTGAAGCTTGACCTCCAGTGTTCAGCAACATAACAGCAGTGAATCAAAGCAAGCAATATCATTTCAAATAAGGAGACAGCAAATATGCATTACACTTACTGAAATCCTCCACTTTCAAACACCCTCAGAAACAGTTTTCTGTAATCACTGGATTGTTTGCCGTGGATCATGAGTGCGAGTCAAATCCTGTTGCATGGAGTACCAAACGACAAAGAAATCAACTCAGCTGGTCTGGCCGGTGTGCTTTTGAATACAGAATCTGGGGAGTGGGAAGACATGAATTCATTTCAGTCACTAACGTTCAAAAACCTCTGCGGATGTTCACTAGTCATATTATACTTCAGGATACCCAAAATATAATCCATATCCCTTTGTCAAGCACTCCTTCATTCCATGGCATACAGCCCGGTTAGGTTGGTACCACCCTGCAGGCCACAAAGCCAGACCCAGACCTGCAACCTCTCCACTTGTGTGCCATCAATTTTAAGTATTTACCCCACCCCGCCCCTTTACTTGTTTTGTTCTTGCAAAATATTTGTGACTTCACCATATTTGATTTTAAAAACCAAACAAAAGGTGTATTCTCTTTAGAAATAACATAGCTATATATAGTTGTTGGTTTCAGTCACTATGCAACTATTGTTTATAAAGGTGGCGATGCCTCCACAGTTGTTCGCTGGAAAAAAAGGCTCTGTACTATCTTTTCATCTATTTATCCTTTTCTACATCAAGTTTCACAAAACTAGTCCTCCATGTCTTATCTGGTAGAGAGCAAAGCAACAATCAGTGATCGCGTGCAGTCCCTTTAACTGTTCATCAGATCTCTCAGGGGTGCCCATTGTCATCATTTCACAGCATATCACACAAGTTAACATTCCTTAGCAGTTGGGCAAAAGGGACCAAAACACTATCAAATCTTTCACTTTGCCTTCTCAGTACACAAGTTGTCTTCTCCATAGCAGAACAATCACTATTTTCCCTAAGCGACTGGCCCACCTGTGGTCTCTGAATATTCTTTATACAAAATGATATAATGTATTATATAATGTAATAATACACACACACACACACACACACATATACCCATACATGCATATATGCATACATAGATAATAATATAGATACATACTATCAGGCTTATGTATTTCTTTCTGTTTGAAAGTAACTGTGTGCCCTGGAGTCATCATGACGTCATTGACGATAATAACTGGTTGTTGATGGGATGATCTCGACTCACCCCTCCCATTTCGACTGGCACATACTATAAAGTGTCCTGACACCACCTTTTACGTTATTTACAGTCTAGTCTGTTCTACACTTCCCTGGATGCCAGTGTTTAAAGGTAGTGAGATCTAAAAATGAAACTTATTGTGCCTGTCGGAATCGTTTCTTGTTTCAAAGTTTGTATAATTTCAGCATCAATCTCTATATACCTGATGGCTGCTGATCAGGCTTCGATAACATTTCAAATATACAATATAGCTAAATAGAAAACTGAACAAAAGTCTTACTTTGTTCAACGATGGTGTGCTTTGTTATCTTAGCAGTATATAACGGAAGCGTTTCGAAGATGGGGCCCATTTGCTGGCGTCCGCACCTGTTCTTCGCTCTCCTCCTCGGTCTCTGGTGTTGCAGCCGTAAGTCGTGGGGAAAACTCTCATCAATGATTTTTAGATACCTAAATCAAATTTCTTGTGAACACCAACTTAGCATAAAACATAAAGGAAACAAATGTGCTTTTTTTCAGATGCTCAGAGAATTGACAGCGTTAATCCAAGACGCGGGAGCATGAGTGGAGCGACACGACTTACAATTACAGGAGATGGTGAGAATCATGACGAATCTGTCTATGGAAATCAAAAGATTCAAGATGCTAGAAAAGGTTATGGCAGATGAAGATGTGAAGAGCATCGACTATATATTTATGGTGTATAAAATACTGAGGCAAAAGCCGGGGTGGGCAGTTGACGAAACCCTTTTTATTTCCTCTTTTAATAAGCTTGAATACATATTTTCCAATGCACAAAATAAAAAGCAAAAGCTGCCACAATTTGCATCGATATATTAACGACTCATCAGGGCTAGCTAGTTGATTTTCAGACATGGCCTCCAAATTTTTATCTTCACTCTTGTTTGTTTCAATAAATTCCAAACCAAACAAATTATTTCAACATTAAAGCCTGATGAAACAGGGTTTTCTAGGTTGAATTATTTTATCATGCTAAAACAATCCGACAGGAGTCTTACTTTATGCTGTAGGATCGAATGGTCCAAACTATGTTTTAAGTAGCTTAGGTTAGATCTTGAGTCGTTGACTCTCGATCCCAGCATTTTTATTCTACACAGGTCAATTCTAGTGTATAGAGGAAGATTGAGTAAATGGACGTATTGAGAATGGAAAATATCAAGTGACTATATTATATGACCATAAAGCATGAAATATGGGTACAAATGCATGAACAATATGCTCATAATGTATAGGACAATGAAGAAAAGGCACAATGTGGATCTGTAACAGTAAACTGAAAGTACACGAGAGTACATGTAGTGATATATTGTACGCATTTCCCAGGTTTTGCGCAGGGGAGACAGTTCCAGCTGAAACCGAAGGATGACAATTTTGGTAACCGAGTGACTCTGGTGTCAGACACCCGGTCAATCCCTTGTGATGTGGAAAGAGACTCCACACATGGCAGCCAGATCATGTGTTATACGAGGTAATTTGACGTGTTTTCATGTTTCTGAGGTTCCCCGTTTCAAGTTAGGTCTTTTTAAAACTATGAACTCACGATTTTTCGTAATGGTGGCCATTACATAATGGTGGCCATTACATAATTGGTTTTAATTGTGTGTTATGAAGAAATAAGTAAGACGTAATTTCGGTACCATTTCACAAAAAGACCACCCTCGTAACTGAATTGTTTGTTATTAGGTTATTAGATTGTATGTGTTTTACAAGTTATAAATAAATATTCATAAATAATTTATGACAGTTTTCATACAGTGATGCAGACTCATTAATTGGCAAGAACGAGTTACTGCTGCACTTTTTTAGCTATTCTGTTAAATATCGGTTCCTAATAGTTGCTGGTAGATCTTGCTAGTTGCTAGCTAAGTAATCAATAAGAGCAGATACTTAACTACAGATAAATGTAGGCAAGCAACAGATCACAGTTGGCCTTGTTATCCATTGTGTCATAACAGCTTATTAAAAATCCTTAAGTGTTCACAACATAATAAACTAATTGTAAACCCTTCATGAATGTCTTATTGTAAAATCCTGCCATAGTTTCCATTGTTTCCAAATGATGGTGTGTATGACATATTTAAATCTATCTGTCATATGGGGTTTTGGCTCAGAGTGCATGCCTCAGGAGGTAGAGTGGGTTGTTCAGTAATCAGAAGAGCCCCTTCAGAAAAAGTGTGTTGAAGTGTCCTTGAGAAAGATAGTGAACCCCAAATGCTCTCTGGGTGCTGCAGCTGCCCAATGCTCCTACACAGTGGGATGGGTTAAATGTAGAGGACACATTTAATTTTAAGAATACTTTCCTTTCTTTTCCTTTCCATATTTTTATTTTTTATTTTTGACATTCATCACAGACCCATGCCAAATGACCAATATGTGGTCCATGTCAGTGTGGATGGAGTCCCTATCCCTGACAAAAGTATATGCAGAGGGATACACAAACCATACCATTGCAGTATCTATGTAAGTTTTGCTGTTTTTTATTACGTTAAAAGATATCACAGAAAATAATGTATCACAAAAGAAGCTATTTTTTATCGATTAATCTTATATGATTCAGGTCGAGCAATCTACTGATTGGCTTGTGAAATCATCTTGGTTCTATGTTGAGTTGCTTTATAAAACTGTTTTGACATTTCTAATGCTGCTTTCCTCAGTCTGTCTGGTATCGCACTCCCACCATCACCTCCCTGTATCCAGTCAGTGGACCACCAGGTACATACTTTATTTAATACTAAGCAGCTCATAGAAGCTGTTAAGTCAAAAAGTGAGGAAGGACAGGATACAATAAAATGTAGTACAAGGGCGAGTGAATTGTGAAATAAACATATGACCCTGAAAAAGAGGGGCTGCTGTATTCAAGACCAAAGAACCATATTTTCAAGTGTATTTCCCAAAATATTTTAGTTATTTCTCCCTCTGTTGATTAAACCAGCCTCCAAGGGTACATCTTACGAAATACTGGTTACTACTATGAATCTAACCACCATATTCAAAATAGGAACCTTGGTGACTCTGAGAGGAAGGATCTACAGTGATGTGTATGGAAGCAACACTGCCAGAAGCTCAAATGGGCTTGATGTCAGATTTCTGAGGTAAGGGGGAGATGAAAGATTAAACCCAACAACATAAAAAGTAATTCAGTCATGTTCAGTCTTAATATCACATTTGCCTCTGGGTAAAAAAATAATTCTCCTATGGGATGAAATTATTTCAGTCATTTTTGTTTTCACCTATCTTGAATATCGATGAAAAACAGAAGATAAAATAACAGAAGTATCATATGCGTTATGTACAATACCTGTAAAACACAGAAAACAAATGTAACTGTGTCCTAATGCATGCTCAATGAAACGGTGTGAACAGGATCAAAACAAAACTATCTCTTCAAGAAAAATCTTGAAGCAATATTTTGCGGTGGGAAACAATCTGAATGATCTCAACACTATATATGTTATTTAGGAGAATATTTATACATTAAGCATTTGTCGTATGAAAAAGGTTCATAATTATGTTTTTGTATGATTTTAGGATTTCAAAATGTTGGTGGGTGTTAAGTTTGATTTGGACAGATCCGTTGAAATGTAGATAGAATACATACAGAATAATAATAAAATTTTCTAATTTATGTGCTGGTTTGCACTTTTAAGATCCTACATGGGAGGAATGCCTTGTGAACTCCTGAAGCCTAACTCAGACGAACTGTAAGTACATCTGTACATGTAAAGGTACAGATAAAGTCATTCATCCTATTGCAATCACCAATGATAATATGCATTTAGATATCTCTTCTAATAAGGCTAGCACAGAGTTAGGTCTGAGGTTTCCACCATATACTGGCACACATTGAATAATGAAAAGAGGATATTACTTGTAGTGTAAAATCACACTGCATGGGGTGCCCTGAGGTTACCCTGGTAGAAAAAAATATGTACCACATAAAGCTGAGTCCCTAGTACAGCAACTGACTCGGGTTCTTTGCTGCATGTCATCCCTTCTCCCACCAAGGTCCTTCATGTCTCTCAACTATCCTATCAAATAAAAGTGAAAACTGCCATAAATAATAACACTACAATAACTACTACAGACAAGCCTCATATCAGTCTGTATGGGTTTTTACATTCTTTAGTACATTTACTGAGCAAGGCAAATATACTTTCAACTGATGGGGGAATTTTTTAAGGGACCCACAGTGCATTGAAGCACCATGAGAAGGTTATAATGGTAAAAAATGAGATGTATATAGTATCATTATCATTGGAGGATTATTGCTTGCATTTGTACAGTATTTTAAGTCTTTCCAATCTGTTCAAAGCTATGGCTTGACGTTGGACTCTGAAAGGTCTCATTGGGGACACATGAGCTGCAAAGTGACTGGGTCATATGTCGGTAAGCCTATCTTGTTTATTTCTAATGCCACTATTGAAGATAAAGGACATTTGCTCAACCAGGCTTGCATTAATCATTTGTCAATGCAATGTGCTTTGTTCACGCCAGGGCATCATAACTTGAGTTACATTCTGGATAGTGAATACGGAAGGTAAAGGCCGAAAAAATACCACATTAATGTTTAAGTTCAGTTATGATTTATCCATTTAACAATTTGTCATCATTTTTAGGAGTTTACCAGAGACAGAACTATACAGGCTTTCAGCTTCAAACAAACTTGCCATGTTTCAAACTTTTGCAGGTACGTTAGTGCATAAGACACACACACAATGTTAATGTCTACCATTCACAAGAAATATTGACAATGATCACAGTTTTATCTGCGACGTTCATTCTTATTGCAGTATAATTGAATATTCTTTTTGTTTTTTTTTAAATTCAGAAGTTACAAGGGTCACTCCATCAGATGGTAGTGTGCTAGGTGGAACCATGCTAACCATCCATGGACGCTACTTTGATGAAACAGATCAGCCGGCCCGTGTCCTTGTAGGAGGTAACAGGAACCTTATTGCAGGAGTAGGAACTCACCCCTCAACTGACTGCTGATAACCTACAGTATAACTGAACCGCTTCTGTTGAAATAAGCTACTCTACTAGCTGCTAGCCATCATTTGGGGTACTGGAAGAGTGCTCAACTCCATGTCAGGTGTCGCAAGTGTGATTCCACCATGGGGCAAAAAATTTCCAGGCTCCATCTATGTCCATGTCCACCCCCACAACATGGGGACTAATCATGACATGTAAAAATGGACCTCTCGTTTAACTAAAACACAAACTCGGCTGTTAAAAGTGTAAAAGAGCTTACTACATATTGGGGTGCACCTGTTACCATTTATAGTCAATGATGAAGGTGCTGCCCTGGTCTGCTTATGTCATAAGTATTTTGTAAAGTGAAATAGATCTGCGCCCATCACAATATCCAACATCATTACTTCTAAGACTATAATGACTGATGGTTTAGCGGACATTACTGAGATGACAGATGCTATTATGGCAGCAGTAACAATAGAAAATATGATGGCCTCTGGTCATGCAGTGATGACAATCTAGTTTCAAACTCAACCGGAAAAACAACTCTGAAGAAGGACAAAAACAATTGCTGAATAGATCTTCATTTTAAGGTGGAAACGCAGCAGATCATGGCAAACTAGCTGGTGTTAAACAGAAGTCTTTTACAAATAGATTAGTCATTTGAGAGGAGAGTTGGTGTTGACTGATGGAACTACAGGTCAGGAGGTGGAACGTTAAAGTGTCCTTGAGCAAGACACTGAGCCCCTAACTGCGTGTGACAATAGCTGAAAATTAGCCTGGTGGCTAAATCTGACATATTTACAGTTGACTCCAAATGTTCACTAATAGGCAGTCCCTAAAAGGAATTATTTATTTATTCATTATTATTATTATTATTGTTGTTGTTGTTGTTATTGTTACTGTTGTTATATGCTTCCCCTTGAATGGAGCCTCCTTCTACTAATTGTGAGGTATTACCATTGTGTCTTTTCTACATTGTAGTATAATTTGCCCCTACGTCCATTTAACTTAAACCTCAGGGAGTGTTGAAAAGTAGTAATTTAGGGGTTCTGACTTAGAGTAAAGAAATGCTAATGTTTGATTATTGCTGATTTTCTACAGGGAGGCCTTGTGAAATCCAGAGTTTGTCTGATTACAGAATTACATGCAAAACACCAGAACAACTGACAAGCAACATGACAGGCTACCCGGGTGAGGGCCCCTCTTGTCCTTTATCACTCTGTTGATGTGATGCAATTCAAGGTTGTTCCAGTCTGTCTCACTGCTTTGTTTGGAGCTATTTTGTTATTTGAGAAAAACAAAAACATTCCCATGTCTCAAGCACGACAACGTGACATGTGGAGGAATTTCAGTCACATACAACTTCTGAACAGGCTGGCGACGCACACTCGTCCCATCAGTTGCTATCAGCAGTCATGCCCTGATATGGTACTTAGATGCCCCATCCATCAGAATAAGATCAAATGTCCCGCTATTGTGATTTGATTGCTTACTTTGTACTTGCCTAGGAAAAGATAGCCTTATTGTAGCTGCTGTCAATGACGCATTGTGCTATGAAATTGACTGAATTCAACTGAACCTTCTCCATCAGGCATTTTGAATCAAATCTGCCCAAACAATCATTTACTTTGTTCTTATCGTGTTAAACATATCTCAAAATTATATGTACAATGTGATTGTCATGCACTTGCTCTATATGATAATGATCAAAGTACTGCAACGTTACAATACGTAACTCAGACATTTTGTCCCTTGTGGATGATGCCTATACTTTGGTGATTAGAGCCTTAAAAAAAATAACGATTCATGTCATCACAAACTTGACGTAAGTATATCAAAAACATTGTATAATCTTCCACCAGCACGCAATGTTTGCGATTTAATGTGCGTGCACATACACACACACCACACACACTTCTTAAGCTGAACAGAAATTACAACAATATCCAGTTTAAGGCCTGATACCCTCACTTACATGTATTTTCTCAATCTAAACTTGTATGCAGGTGGCAGAGGCTTAAACGTACATGTTTGGAACAATTCAGACCCCCGTTCACTGAATGAAATAATGAGCTACAACGAAAGCAAAGCCGGTTACTGGTCAGAATGGGTCGACAGCATGCCCCGTGTCTATTCAGCCTCCCTTGATATGTTTGTTACAAGATCAAAAGGCTTCTTTGTCCCTCCAACAACTGACAACTACACTTTCTATCTCCACTGTGATGACCGGTGTGAGCTTTTCCTCAGCAACAGCAGCAGACCTGAGGATAAGGTATAGTTGCAGATCATTAAAGTCTGAATTTAGTCTGT
>OMLC01000747.1:0-13955 GCA_900302585.1 Regalecus glesne
CCCCTAACTTCAGTTATTTTAGAGACCCCCCCACAAAACTCAGATTATAACTCGAAGCCCGGTAAGGATCATTATCACATGGACTGCAAATGATTAGATTTGGTGTGATACTATGAATGCATTCAAATCCATGTGAGACTGTGCAATTACAACCCATTTACTGCACCAGCTGGTGTATAAATCAAGGCATTCATGCAGTGTGACAAAAGCTTCAAGGCAATTGAGCAGTTGCCGGCTTTGAGGGGAATATATGGCAGAAATAAATTCACGCTTGAAGATGTGCTGAGAGAATATTGAATTCCCGGTTTATTTGGACACAGTCATATGACAATAAAATTGCATCTGTTGCTTGAGCCTGGATAAAGTAGAAGTATAACTGGTGCCATGTAGTGTCAACCTTGTACATAGTTCTACCCTATGTACACCAAGTAGCCAAAACATAGCTGTTTGCATAGCTGTAGACTGGTTAGAGTGCCCATGATGGCCCCTGTCCACAACTGAAAATGCCTGCAATGGGGACACAAGTGTCAAAACTGGACCATGGAGGAATGGAAGAAAGTAGCCTGGTCTGCTGAATTCTATTTTACATCATGTAGACAGAGCCCTGTGATGGAATGGCAACCGGTCCAGGATGTTTCCACACCTTTCACCTAATGAGTACAGGGATAGGATCCAGCATGACTCCACTACACAACAACGGATAAGCGATTGACAATGGATGGAGAGATGGATGGATGGGTGGATCACGTAGATAGCAGAGTGCATGTGCCTTATTTAGCTGAGGAAGAGATGGTACCAGGATGTACCATGGGAAGAGGGCAAGCTAACGAAGGCAGAGTGATACTCTGGACAATGTTCTGCTGGGAAACTTTAATAATGGATGTTACTTTGACACTTACAACTAAACTAAAATGTTTGAAGACAAGGCACACATCTTCATGGCAACGGTATTTCCCTGATAGCAGTGGCATCTTTTAGCAAGTTAATTCACCCTGGTACAGTGCAAAGCATTTTCAAGAAAGGTTTGAGGTACAAGATAAAGAGGTCAAGGTGCTGGCCTGGCCTCCATATTCCCCAGCTCTCGATTCAATCAAGCATCTGTGGGATCAGATGGGAAAACAAGTCCGATCCATGGAGGCCCCACTATGCAACTTACAGGACTTAAAGGATCTGCTGCAAACATATCAGTGCCAAATACCAAAGGACACCTTCAGAGGTCTTGTGGAGTCCATGACTCAACAACTCAGTTATTTTGGAGGCACAAGGGTGGCCTACACAATAATAGGCAATTAAACTCCATTAAATCCTGTCAATTTAATCTTGGAGCATGGTTTTGAGATGCCTCAATAAACCGTCTATTACGGTAGCTGGCACAGAACCCGTTTGTCAAATATCTGAAAAGCTTCATCCCAGTAGGAAGCTCCAGTCTTTGCCTTCATGATTCATGAACGACACCTGTCACATACGTGGATATTTTTCTCATAGATGCCTGGACAGGCAGGACCTAGAACTATACTACATTTAATACAAAGACGTATCTGTTTGTGTAGTCTATTCATAGAGTAAGTTAACCCCTACAGCCTTTCTTTGTCAAGGGGACTTGATGTCACTCAAGAAATATCTGTTGCATTTCTTCATCCTAATATGATTTGGAAATAATCTTCTGCCAGCTCTGACAGGGACTCAACCCTACATCTTCTCTAAACCCACAGAGAGACACTGTCCTGTCCATTTTTTTCCAGCCAACCTTCTGTCTCAATAAGGAGCCCATTCCAGTAGCCTGGCTTTCATTGCAGATATTTTGCACAACACTTAAGGCGGCCCCGTCAATAAAGCCATTCATGGAATTAATCCAAGAATCTGTAGGGTCCTGGGCTCGGAGCTATACATGAACTGGATTGATAAAGCTGCGGCTTGGATGAAGGATTTCTCTAATGGGCTGAGGACTTTTATGGACATTCATATTCCTTCTATTCTGCATTAGCATGATCAGAAAAAAAATAATCTCCCTTTGACTGTGAAACACTCCGTGCAAACTAGAAAGAGCTGAAAACCAAACCGTATGCATATTTAAGATCCGTTTTTGCTAATTCATACCTCAGATATTTTAAATTATTAAAGTCCCACTGAGAGTCCCAAACACAAGCCACCATGAGAGAGAGATGATGGAGAATCTGCTGAGACATTAATGGGAACCATAAAGAGAATATATCAACATATTCAGTCTGGTGCTTAAAATGTATCGACTGTTCCAAAATGCATGAAGGTGTTGAATATATCAATGTTGTGATAGCGCCATACTGCATCTTCAAGGCTTTGATGGAGGAGGTTAACATGAGAAGTTACATATAAAGCTCAAAGTAACAATTACTGAATTTAGATGTATTATGCATGATCACATCCATGCCAACAAATATTCAAAAAACGAAAACAGCAGACAATTGACTATGTGGTGAATACTGCATTACATTTTTATGTGTAGAATTAAAAATATATGTACCAAAGGCCAAAAAGCGGAGCAGATCAGCATTATGGACCCTAAGGTGCAACGTACACACTCACTATCATTTTTACAACTCCAGATCCAGGGGGAATTTGGGAAAGATCATTGTCAAATAAACATATCATGGTCATCATATCTTCCAAGCTTTCCCGTCTGGGAAGCAATTCTGACTGATCATAACAAGCACAACTACACACAAGCTCCTTTCCCCCTTGACAGTTGGCTCACATCAATAACGGAAAAGCAAGACACAACCCCGTTGCACCAGGATGGACATTACCACTCCAATGCTCATATCCACCACCGACTCCAACTATCAGACAGCAAATCTTATTTATGCCACACCACAGTGGATGTGATCATATACTTATAAATATTTACACTGTGTTGATACCACTCTGAATCATCTGTACAGTATATCCTCTCATTTTCTTTCTCTTATTCAGGGTCAATTTGGCAATAACGATATATTGTGGTCACTCAAATTCTCTTAATACTCTTATTTTGCTCATTGTAAATGACTTGCCCACGCATCTTCAATATAAGACATTTGTAATAGTTTAATGTGACCTTGTGGCCACCGCCATGTAAAATCTACCAAGGCTGTATGATTTCACAAGGAAACCTACCTGATCAATAAAACCAGATCCTACTCTAAGAATATGAATAGCAGAAAAATAATGCATTTATATAATCAAAATATATTACATTTTATGTGTAAGGGCTTGTTTATTGTGCAGAGTGAGTTTCAAGTGAGCTGCTCTGCTGTTTTCATGTTCTATGAATGATGTGAACTTGAGTTATGATGATTTCTTGTAATATCAGCTTCAAGTTTTGTTTAGGGCTTGCTATTCAATAAAAACAGTTTTAGGTAGTATGGCTGCTAGTATGTGGTAGGTGGCATATGTTATCATGTAGAGTGAGTTTTAGGTATTATGTGCTGGTAGTATCTGGTTATTGTATAGAAAGAGTCTTAAGGATTATGTGTTGTTTTAAGTTTGCCTAGGGACAACAGATGAACATTAGTCTGTTGGCTGAATCTGGAATAGCTACATATGATTCTGAAAGACCATTAATATGTAATGCTCCTATTCAAATAAACAAATACAAATCTATTAATGGTTTGACTTTTTTTCCTCCCTTGGAATCCTCTAACATTTTCAATGGAAACTTTTTAAAGATATGTGTATTTTAAAGATGCGTGTGTTGTTCTCTAGAGTGCTTGTTTGGTGAGCAATAATGTAAGGTCGATACAAATGGGCCACACATATTATCTTAAGCGTGCTTTTAAGCCAAGCAGTATATAGCATTATGTAAGCACGGCCTCTAAGCATAGTCTCAGCTAAGGTAGTGCTAATAAAGACTCACATGTCACATAACGGTGGGTGGATGGCGTAAATCTGGATGACATATGGGGGCAACTGGACGTGCACTCCAGGCTCCCAGTGAACAGGTGGATAATCAAACCTCCATGGACCCAAGGAACGGACCGCTACACTAAAAGAGGACTGGTCCAAATCTGTCCCTTGGTCCCACAACCAGTGACGGTGCCAAGGAGATGCCATGTTGCAAGCCAAGGCACACGGCCATGCACCTGACAACCACACTAGGAGGGGGGATTGGGGGCTGGGTGCCAGGGAGCCCCCAGAGACTCAGCAGTGCATGTCCTTTCAGGAGATACGGTTGTCTAAGAAACGATGTTACAGCAGACACTCACATCCTGACAACAGAATACAGGACTGGAACAAAGCCCTCACATGTTAACGCTTAATATGTTCCAAGTAAAGACAGTTGGTTTCCATAAAGGGCATTTTGCAATACAACAACATAGATTTCACTCCGGGATATCTGTGCTAAGGAATGGTCCATGTCATTAACATGTACAAACTCAACATGTATTAGTTAGTTTTGGTGATTTTTAATCCAAAACTGCAAAAACTAGTCTTAAAAATATGATGATAATGTGTCATTTAATAACAATGAGAGGTTTGTTTTGACATGTCACTAAGTCCCAAGGTTGCGGGGGCGGACACAACTAATGATCTCCTTTATAGGGACAGCCTTGACCCGGAGATTCTGAGGCAATCCCAGGCCTGTGTGGTGATATAATCCCTCCAACAGGTCCTCAGTCTATCCCGTGGCCTCCGCTCAGTTGGATGTGCCTGGAACACCTCAGTAGGCAACCGGTTGGCATCCTTTCTTGATGCCAACTGGTTGCCACCTCATCTGGCTCCTTTCAACAGAAATGAACAACAGGTTCTCTTCAAGTCTCTCACAGACGACTGAACTTCTCACCCTATCCCGAAGGGAAAAGCCAGCCAACCTCCTGTAATGTAAATAGGCCATATTTAGGCTCCAGGCTAATTTTCATCTGTTGTCCCAAGCAATTAGGGATTCAGTGTCTTGCTCAAGGACACTTTCTGAAGGAACAACAGATCGAACCACCAATTGTCCGATTGCTAAACAACTGCCCTTCCTCCATGAGCTATACCACC
Source organism: Regalecus glesne (assembly GCA_900302585.1). Taxonomy (NCBI): domain Eukaryota; kingdom Metazoa; phylum Chordata; class Actinopteri; order Lampriformes; family Regalecidae; genus Regalecus; species Regalecus glesne. Next base: position 4,999 of record OMLC01000747.1, read on the forward strand.
TGTAATTTATGCTCCCAATTTATGCAGCATCTTTGCTAAATGTTGCATTGAATTTCCTCTCAGTCACCATGTTAATATCACTGAACTTCATTTCACCATATGCCATGTATTCATGATTTATGGAATGGACAATCACACGTCCATTTTTATCATCCTTAAATCACAATATCAGAATCATAGCAGACAAAACAACTCTGATCACTGGTGATTACCCACCGTATCAGCATACCTAGGGACAGTTATTCTAATAATCAGCATGCAGGATGAGATGCAAAGATGGTCAGGCAGAGAGGAGGCAATGTTGCAAAGCCTCATCTCCCACAGAGATCTCAGCAGCCATCAGTCAAAAACCTCTGCCGTTTCCTAATCAGTAATCCTCTGCCAAGATTGGACCTAGTCATTTGTCCAGTATCACTGCTAATTGGTCTTTTTAAAGGGGGTTTATGTGCACTGATAAAATCATATGCTAATTGCTGCTGCTGTCAAAGGGCCAACACATAATTGCAATAAGTTGCCCCTTGTGAAAACACCATCTCCAAACTACTGTTTACACACAGTCATTTATTTGATTGGAGACATTTCTCCCAGCTCTTCCTTATTCTTACTAACTCCTCTTAGATGTTCCAATTACAAGTCGGGTGGCTCTGATCTAAAATCAAAGTAGTGGCGTGTTTGAACCAAACAAGCCAAAGTTGGTTACTCTGACTGGAAACACTCATTTAAGTTAAATCAATCTTATTTGTATAACCCTTTAGCACAAATGAAAAATTTGCCTCAGTGGGCTTTACAATAACATAACATCCTGTTCTTAGACCCTCACATCACATAAGGAACAACTCCCTTTAGAAAAACACCCACATCTTTAACAGGGAGAAAAAATAGGAGAAACCTCAAAGAGAGCAGAAGAGGAGGGATCTCTCTCCAAAGATGGACTGAGGTGCAATGGATATTGTGTACACAGAATGAAACACAATTTACAGAGTAGAACACAGAGATGATAACAGAATTATAATGGGATTACAATATATACATGTATATAACAACAGCTATCTCCTTTATAGGGATAGTGAATATTAATGAACTTAGATTGCATTTAGATGTGCCAGATCTAGCCACCAAGATGATTTTCCTGGTATGAAGAATGTTTCAAATGTCCTTGAGCAAGCTATTCAAGACCGGAGATGGAATGGCAACCTGTCCAGGGTGTCTCCCCGTCTCTCACCTAATAAGTACCCAATAAGCTCCAGCACGACACCGTGACTCAACTCTGAATAAATGGTTAAAGATGGATGGATTTAAGGCTGCTTATAGAAATTACTTACACTGTGGTATGATAACATTATAGAAAAATAATAACATAAATATTAGAGCAAAATATTTCACAATTCAAGGACTGCAGCAATTATACCGACATGCAACCTGGCTATGCTAAATGACAGAAGCTACGCAAGTGTGAGCTTGGCTAGTACATGGTTGGGAGACCTCCTGGGAAAAACTGAGTTGTTGCTGGTAGTGGTGTTGGTTGGGGGCGGTAAGGGACAGTCTTCCCTCTGGTTCTTATAACAAAAAGCCTAATGTCCCGATGCAGTGACGAGGACAATGTGATGTAGGAGTTGCCATCCATCGAATGAGACATTACAACAAGGTCCTGACTCACTGTGGTCATTAAAGATCCCATGGCACTTATCACAAAGAGTAGGGGTTCCCCCAGTGTCCTGGCAACAGTTCCTAGCCAGGCTCTCCATCTGGTCACCTAATCATCCCCCAATATAATCCGCTCAATGATTCCTCCCTCTCCACCTCAAGCTGATATGTGGTGAGCATTCTGGCACAAAATGTGTTGTTGTGCATCACCCAGGTGGGTAGTACACATCAGTGGTGGTTGAGGTGAGCTTCCTCCCTTCACTGTGAAGCACTATATAAATAAAACCCATTATCATTATTACTGCAGGAAAGCAGTCAGCATGCAGTCTTTGTTAAATGAAATGTGCCCCTTAAATGATAGGACATCAGGGAGACAGTGTGCTTTTGTCTAATATCTTTCAAAGGATATGTTTTAGTCATATCCGTAGTACAGTAAGGTACACAAAGATATTGACATGGCTATGTTCCCTTCATCCATTTATACTCAGTGTTCCTACTGTAAACACTATATCCATTACCTCACCGTGTTGCTCTTAACTAAAATCTGACAGCTAGAAGTGTCATTGCCATTGTGGGCATCTAAGCTATACAGAAAGACAGAGGGGGAGACAGAGAAGGAGAGAGGGGTGGATCTGATCGAGTGAAGCAGCATGTCTTGCAGACAATGTTTCTCTCTTCTGCATGGAGAGATGTGCTCCAATCCACTGGAAACAGCCAATGATGATGAATGGGCTACTGTGAGACCAGCATAATATCCTGTCAATGGGTGAATGGTGAGTGTATAATACTCCTGGCTAGCTCTACTCTTCTGTAGTGACGTGGCACAGAATATTAGGCTTAAGGATTATTTAATGATTACCAGACCAAGGACTATAAATGATACAGTATTCCATAGTATATTTTGGGAGTTGAACTGTAACACCCACAGTCCCTTCCTTTACTGCTATGTAAAGAGTGTTATGTCTGCTTTGTGTTAGGCTTTCACTCAACTTCTCCGAGTAGACAATCATTTGGAACTGGTGTCATTTTGTCTTGGTGGGCAAATAAATGGGTTCACATTAAATGGGCATGCAGCATTAGTAACTTTGCTAAACGGCAAATGTCTGAAAGTCATCAGCAATCACAGCCATGGACAGAAAACAAAACATAAGTGGAAACATTACAAACACATGGGGGCATTCATTGAATGTTGAACAGCCCACCACAGTAACAGCAACCTGCCAGTTGACTTTTTTTCAGTGAGTTTATATCCAATGCATTGTTGTCTTGCAGGAAAAAACAAATTTTGTCTGGGCTAGGAGGCCATCTTTAATAAGATGCAACTCACCAAAGATGAAAAAAAGCACATTTCTCTGACCTCATCAAGACAGTTGAAACCTTACAACGCATCTATTGGAATCAGCAACTGCACTTTTTTCCCTTCCTTGCCCTTAAAGAAAAGCTTATGGGCTATCATGTGAAATGACTGGGCATTTCAAAATCGAGCTGCACCCAGTCAAGCGCTCAACCAGGCAAGAGCCCGTCCCTCGACTTCCCATCAACCATCTGGATGTAACTCAAGACGGGGCACAGAGCCAAATTTAAACAATTCCTCCTCTAGGCTGTTGGAGCTGACTGATGAGGTGCTACGCAGAAGCCTTGACCCTGTTCAGCTTTCTGCTTTTTCCAGCAACAACATACACTCATAGTGACATGTCCACGCTGCCAAAAAAACGTTGCCCCTGATACAAGTGTATCCTTTACACAACATGTAGCAAAGTGTGTGTGTGTGCATGTGTGTGTTTACAAAGAGAACTCAAAGGAGGGGCTATTATGCATTCCACAGAGTAGGACTGTTGTATAGGACCACGGGGGCTCATAATAGAATCCAGAAGTTGTAAAAAGTGACATTTGACAATGGCAGAGCAACCTGATAGATTTGACCCTGGATCCTAAGAATGACATGGTTGGAAGTAATGGCTGCACACTAATGACTGCTAGTGTTTGTGTTAGCTGTAAAACGTGGTAAAACAAACGCCAGCCCTCCCTTGTAACATACCTTGAACCTCTAGTCATTACAGGGGGTATTTCCATCACTTTTGGTCAAATGAGTAAAAACAAAATACTATGATACAAAAGGGATGATAAGGGCAGAGAGAATGATGGCAGAATTTATGGTGCATTTGTGTTTCTTTTCCCAGGTCTCCATTAATGGCATGTTTACTGCTTTGCACATTACTGTTTATCATGACCTCAACAACATCTCTCCTATCTTTGACAAAAATGATGCTGCATGCCTGATTCAAAAACAACCTACAGCTCTCTCCTGCAATACCAGCCCAAGATTCCCTTCAAGGGGAAAAGAAAATGAGTTTTTAGAGGAATACAGCAGTTTGGACCAAAAATGTAAGCAGTCTCTGAACATATTTGACTTTCAAACACTGCAAGTAACTTTTCTTTTATTTGCAAAAAACATTCTCTCTGCGCTTCCAACTGTGGTATATGGGTTAACATAGCCTTAACATAGACTTTTTATTTATAGGCATGAGTCTGGAGCAGGTTCGGCACTGATCCAATAATCTTCTTGTCCGATGGATTACCTGGTGTTTCATCAATGATATAATTGAAAATATTCCCATCATATATACGATTCCTATAAATGGTTTGCCATCTGCTCAACACTGATAAAACAGCTTCACAGCCAGGTGCCTTTAAATGTTTATTTCTTTTACTTTTACGGAAAAGAGAGTCAGGAATAAAAGAGGATTCATTTTCCACGGCAAACCTCAGATTTTGTTAATCCAATTCAAGCTATTTGAGTTTAAGAGCAAAGGAACTTCAGTTAGCTTATGAAAGCTTGTGATTAGCTGCACTTTACGACTTCATCCTTCATTTGAGTGAAAAGCTTCATATTCCCTCATTTCTGGCAGGTACTTTCATTGACTCTTTACCTCTCATCTCCATTTTCAACTCTCATTCCCACCTGCTGCCACAGTGACAGCAACCTGTGGAGTCGTGCATAGCTGTAGATATAGTCCCAACAACCTAACTATTGGCACAGGCACAGGATTATGTATGATGGACGGAATATGATTAATGAGCATTTGAAATGCAGTGCTGGAGAGCCTCCACAAATGTCTTCCCCCTCTACATTTTAAGAAGCTAACAGAAATGAAAGGGTCTGAGCAAGAGCCCTGAAGGACTCCCCACTGGTGGAATGTGACAATGTCAGCGGTCTTGACAGCAAACAGTAGGCTGGTTCACAGAGATGGATGTCCAGATAGACTGATGAAAACTATGCTGTGAGATATCAGAAATGTTCCCTTTTACTGTTCATAACAGTGAATTCAATTCTATCACAACCATGCTATCAAAATGAAGCTGTTATCACATAATTCAACAAATAATTATTTCTGCTATTGGGTTACAATGGTTTTTCTCATACTGTTACCAGGCCATGAGCGCTAGTTTCTATTTCAACATTGCAGCAACGTGATAGCTAGACATGTTTGTGTAATTATGTATAGCTGTCTTAGCTGCACAAAACAAGTCCATGTATTATGCTAGAATACATTTAATTGCATTTTTTGGTAGCAGTTATTTAAGCTAAGATTTATATGTCAACTGAACATTCATTTTTCCTTCAAATTTAGTACCATTTTGCTTTAAACTGGTTGAAATACTGGTTGAAAAGAAATATAAAAGTTTGGACAAAAAGTTACCTTTTTCCAGATATATTCTGAGCTAGAGGAAAGTTAATGCAAAGCCACAACAGTGAAGTCAGGTTGAAAGCTCACTGGAATCGATGTCATTTATAAAGATCATCAGCACATGGCAGCATCGGTGCTTTGTGGTTTGAGGGGAAACTGTTGTTCAAGCGTTGAGTCTTCAGTATTGTATCGGAGTCTCCAAGGTGAAGAATGTAATGTGTGAAATCTGAAATGCATTCATACCACATATTGTGATGTGCGAACACATTTTCAAGAAAACTCAGCCAGTCAGTTTCATGAAAAATATAAGAGAGGAAAATAGAATTTATTCATCGTACAGCTACACACTAGAACACACATGCAGGGGGTGGCGACTGAAGAAATATGCCTTCTGCATCTTTGCTTTAGTGACTAATTCTAGGTGGACATCCACGGTGTGGTCAGGGACAAGACAGAAGAATGCCCTGCATTGTTTGATTTTATTTCTTTTCATTGTTGGAGGAAACCCATGAAAGTATGGTGAGAACATGCAAACTCCACACAGAAAAGCCCAAAGTCGAGAGTTAACTCAAATGAGCTCGGGGGGCGGTACATGCTGAGTACACACAGACAGCCACTACTCACCAACAGGCCTGGGGAGAACACGCAAACTCCCCCAGTGCCAATACCGCCCCAGGCTGGATTCAAACCTGGGACTTTCTTGCTGTGAGGGAACACTGCACCAGCTGTATTCTACAGTAAAAGAAAAGCGTATCCATCTCATTCATCTTAGATCCCCAATCAAATGTGTGACAAGTGTGAATAGTTGTTCTTTAGAGCGGTGGTTCTCAATCTAGTCATGGCCAGCCATTCTGCCATGTATCTAATTAGATCCACCTGTTGTTTCAGGTCTGAAACCCCCTGATCTGAGGCTGGAATAACTACAGAGACAGGAGAATGTATTTAGCTACATGGCAGAATAGAAAGCAAGCAGTACGAGCGGTAACTGACCTGGTTGAGAACCACTGAACTAGAGAATTAAAGCAGTCATGATACCAACTTCACTGTACTTCCCTCTCCATTATCTCTGCATCGGTACTCTCACTTTTTGGCCCTTTCCTCAACATAATGAAATCTCCCTCTTTTCCACTGTTTCTCATAAACATACACAAACTCTCATTCACATATGCATAACCATGCATGCGAGCATGCACACACACATTACATATCAGCCCTGTCAACCTACTGGGCTCGTATTACAAAGCCTGTGCCAGGGGAAGGTTAATGCCTCTCAGCACAGTTGCATGGGAGGTAGAGATGCCTGCTCCTTCCAACCTTTTCACTTCTCTCTATAGGAAGTAATGAGCCTCACATAGCCCGAGAGGAATAAATAAAAGGTGAAGCATGTATAATTTTGCAGTGTAGTGTAGTCCTATTATATTGGAAGACATGCTGCCAGTATATCACTATGAGTGAAAGGTTTTGTTTATCCAAATATCTGTGGAGTCAGTCTGTAGTCTCCTGATTTTGCACTCCATTTAAAAAAGCTGACTTTGAATTTTAGCTTATTGCGATTAATATCAAGTTTGATATTTTATTGCTAATGCATAGCACATTGTATCTTCGAATAAGGCATTGGTTGCTCAGATCCTTCGCTTCAACGCCCTCTTTCTTTCACAGCATGATGTAGTCCAAATTTAAGGCTTTTCTCCATGAAACCTCAAAACTTAATATGAAATCTATAATGTCAGAAAACTAAACCTAGAATGACAATTGAGTTTAAACTTTGATTTACAGAGTGCTTAGTTCAAATGAAATTTATTGTACTCTTTTTGACACCTCTCATACTTGCATATATGTAAACCTTCATCACAGAACCACCAATAGAAGGGAGAGAGCTCAAGTAATAATGAGCGAAATAATCTATTAATTCAAGTGAATTATTTCAGTTTTGGTCAGTATAATTCTGTTTCATGTTTCTTCATGCAATCTTGGCACATGATGATTGTGTGAAACAGGGTTGTACCGCCCAGAGCTGAAAAGAATCACTCGAACTGAGATCCAGTTTTTACATTTCACAATTACTCCCCACATTGAAGGGTAGACACAGACTTAGATGGAGCCGGGGGGATTAAGGTAAGATGCCCTTCCTCACACCCCACATGGGTTTGAACTCGCAGCTTCTGGCTTGTCAGTTCCCAAAGTTTGCATTCTCTCACTGACCTACAGCGGCCCCTGAAAGAAATAACTTGAACTACTGAATTTTAAACACACACACACATACACACACACACACCCACACCCACACACACACGTATAAGTGACCCTATTCTTCAGTCTGTTGGCCCAAGCACCCCATGAACAGTCTCTGCGTAGTGTTTTCTTGTTGTATGGTCACTCTTGGGTGGATGAAGAGAGAAGACAGTTGTACAAACAGGGGACAGGAGGGTGGTCAAAGGAGACGCAGAGCAGCTTTCTACAAATTTATTAGCTTCCTCCCGAACACAACCCACTCAGAGCATAAAGGCAGCTATTAGAACAGGAAACAGAACTCTGTAAAACAGGGAACAGAACTGCTGGTTCCCGAGATGACAAAAAACAAATGAAACACCCAAAGAAATACTCAGTCCACATGAATAAATATTTCATTAACCAGCCATTAGTCTACTTAGCCGGCTAACATTTTATTGTGCTACCCATACATTGTTTAGCTAACCCAATCGTGCAACATAATAACATGTCAAATGGTACTCTTCCAACTTTCATTTTTAAACAATAATTAGCTCTTGCATAAATAAAACTATGTCTATAGGCCATCTCATAAAATCTAACAGCAATGGGTCTTTTACGCATTTCAAAATATCCATTTATGCAGGCAAACAATAGATAACATGGCAACCTATCAGAACAGGAAAGCACTGGCTCTAGAGTACCACAGCAGACACAACTCAGAATACGCCAAAACCATCAAAGAAATTTATAATGTCAAAATTGCAGCAACACCCTCTGTTGGTGATTAAGTGTAACTCGCTTCCTTATATACATATGTAAATGTCCCCCAGTACGAGAGTCATCAAGTATCATGCATTAGTCAACCACTGCATACACCACCACAGAACAATATAGCTCCAAGAATCTACACCATTTTTGTGCCACTGCCCTGGAGAAAGAGCTCTCATACACACAGGAGTACAACTAAAGACACACACAAACAATAGGTAAAAAGTGGAGAGTGAGAGTGATGCATAGCCAGAGCCATCACAGAGCAGAGTAAGAGTCAGAGTGCAGGGGGAGAAAGGGAGGTAGTGGCCACCCTAGTGGACAGATTACATGGAAGGTCACAGAAGCATCAGGCTATCAAAGGTATTTTTCTTCTCTACTTTTTTCAGGGCACTAGCCATCATTATGGAATTTGCTCTTATTTATAAGAATTGTTCGTGAGGAGCATGAAACAGGCTTGTGCAGCCCAAGATTGAAAGAAATCACTTGAACTGAGAGGTCTGTTTTTATACGTCACAATTAGTCTTCACATTATGGATGTGGATATGGACTAAAGTAGAGCTTGGGGGATAAAAGGCCAGATGCCCTTCCTGATGCCGTGTGGTGGGTTCAAACCAACTGCCTCTGGCTCGTCAGTTCCAAAAA
>OMLC01000749.1:3308-15472 GCA_900302585.1 Regalecus glesne
ATCTCTCTCTCTCATGCACACACACACACACACACACACACACACACACACACACACACACACACACACACACAACAGTGGAAATAAAATGTGCTTCTAGATGATTTCAGTTTCACTTTGTGAAATTCCAAATTAAAGACAATCGACATATTATTAGACACAGGATTGCACCTTAACTGGCAGACTGTAAATTGTTCTAATTAGCATAGACCGAAAGAGGCAGCTGCCATATGAACTTCATAAAGTAGAAGCAAGTCATTAAAGAGTATGTATTCTTTTCCCATCTTAATCACAATTATGGCAAATATTTCACTAACAAACAGAATAAATTACTGATAAAATACATGGCTGAAAAAAACTGAAAAACTTTTGTTGAATCTTCTTCATGAATTTTAAGTCTGAGTACGGTCTCTGAGCTCTTTGAATATATCCACGTTTAAGAAGGCAATTGTCTTTCAGGGCTGCAGCCTACAACTGAAGGCAGATGGAGGAGAGCATTTTTGGGGGAAAGTCAAACATGCTATCCAGATCAACTCTATCACGCTTTTAGAGGGTGATAGGAAGTGTGGGGGAGCTCAGGCCATCCTCCAGCCACTGTACTGAGGAAGGACTGCAGCGCTGTGCTGTACGCCGGTGGATGCGGCGAAGCCGTAACAAATACAGCAAAATAGACAACACGACAACAAGGAAACAGGCCAGGAATAAGTAGTGGTTGTTGACAAAGGAGAAGCTGTGCCGCCAATGGGAGTGCACTCCTTTTAGGCTCTCCTGCTGGATGTCTCTGAGAGAGGCAAATCAAACAAGTGCATAAGACTGCCTGGGTTTTCTACCAGGAATATTAAAACAGTGAGACATTTTAATAACAGTCATTTGGGTAGGAGAGTGAATCTTACCTCAAAGGCAGAAAACGTGTTCTGTAAAGTATGGCACCCAGAGTCCACTGGACTTCTTTGTCATAGACCAAAAGAGCAGTCTTGAGATTTTTATAATTTGTCGGGAAAGAGAAGCCTGAATGGAATACCTCATACATCCATGCTGATTTAAAACACTGGTACCTGCAAACAAACATATTCATGAAGATTCTTGGACAGTCTTCTTGAGCTATGGTCAAGTAGTCAGTCAGCTTAGATATAGAAGGGGTTTCATGTACTTGTGAGACTTACTTAAGTCTGTGAAGATCAGCATGCGAGGCATACAATCCAGAGTCAAAGCGCTCCTTAAGCATCCGCCACTTGGTGGCACAGTAACTCTAGGAGGAAGGAAAATTTCAATATCAGCCTCGGGAGGACATGCACTTTTCATGCAACTTTTACATTTATGTGCCAAAGTTGATGCAGAATCAATTTTTCCCGTATCAAATTGATATAAATATGAATAAATTCTTTAAAGGTCTGAGTAGAAAAATAAGTTTTGTGCTACTTTCATGAATGATTATAACTAAACAAAATTATATTTTATTTTAATGCTTACAAACCTTATGAAACAATGTTTAAACTGGCTTGACTGTAGAGATAAGTGTGAGTTAGAGCTAATGGGGAGTAGAGTGTTACTGTCCGTTAATAGGTGATATCAAAATCCCTTTACAGACTTGGGGTTCGACATAGTTTCTTCCATTAGCTGCATAGCTGTATTGTATTTATTCAACATGTTCCATCTTACAAGATAAGCAATTCTGAATAGCTATGACTTCATCTTTAAGTTACAAGTAATCTAGCGAAAATAATTAACATGCTTAATGGATGCAAAATGGCAGAACTTCAGCTTCAGGGCTTACCTTGGCAGCCTGGGAGTATTTGGTAGAATTATAATCCCCGCCCATGCGCAGGACATCCTCAGTACAGTAGTAGAACTCAGAGAAGCCGTAGAACTGGCTGTTGCCATAGTCAATGGCTGGTTGGTAGATACCATTCAAGGAGGTCTGATTTTCATTAGTATGGTTAAGAAAAGGCTGGAGAAGTTGTCTACATAAATTGAAGTCCCCTGTGCCTCGAATATAGAGCTTCTGTGTAGGGGGGCCAATCTCATCCTGCAGATCTATAGGTAGACATGGATCTAGGAGGGGAGACTCAGCTGTCTCTCCAACATGCTGGCCTAAGACTCTGGGTAAAACAAAAATGGAAATTATATTAAATTCAAAGACATCAGATCAATACAGATAAGTGCACACCAATCTGTACAGGTTTCATTGAAAAAAAAAACTTTTTAAAAATCATTGGGATATCAGAACTGGCTCTCACTTGTTTTGTGTGGCGGTATTTTTGACCAGATTCTCTTCATATCTTTGGCGTGCTGCATTTCCTCCAAACCCAAGGAAAGTGGACACATATACACGATAAACATGTTCTGTGTGATGTGCATCACAACCCAAGTTGAACTCTGCCAGTAAGTTCTTTGCAACCTCCTCCTATAAGACACAGAAGATTAGCTAGGGAATTGTGGGCTTGACCCATCACACACATGCATGTTTCAACCTCTGCTAGTGATGGTAATCATAGTTGAGCTATGCTTAACTATTGCCTTCTAATATGATATTTGCCATCAATAATTTATCCTATTCCCACAGCTACATATAACAAGGTGGAATAACCTAACAAGATAAATTTGAGGCTTGATTTGGACAGTGTATAACATAAAAGCAACAAAAAAGTAAGTAAGCCATGCATGTCACAGTAGCTATCATCTGGTACACAAGAATGGATAAAAATTGATGAGTTCATCACAACTTGAATTTCCCATTGGGAACATGGATAACTTATGCGATGTTTTATCCTCTCTATCCAATACATTGATGTTTTCAACTCCAGATCCTGCTATGGAGCCATGCAGCTGGCTTACAGTATGCCTTCAATAGGGTTGAATGGAGAGTACTTCATTTCCACAGGACAAAAAAATAAAAAATGGTGCTCACAGGTTTAATCAGGAAATGACAAGAGATTGGAAGAAGACAGAGTTTGAAAGGAAGGAGAAGAACAATGGGTGAGTAACAAAACCAAAGACGGCACAAAACAAAACAGAATTGGTTGTGGATAATAACCTGTTGTGGAGAAGCAAAGCTTACAGTTTGGGGCACTTCGTATGCAATCTGTGTGGAGACTCCGCCCATGTCCAGGACACCAGCAGTTCTTTTTCTCACCAGTGCCTCCTGTTGGTCATTGCCAGGGACCTGTACTTCTACTACAGCTTCCCCATCTTGAGAAAGAAACAAAAAGAAAGTGAGGTAACCCCCAAGGAGCACCTATCAGAGGATGAAAGATGAAAGCTTAAAAGAATTTCAAAAATGAAACATTGCAGCATTATCTATAGAAAGTCAGAAACCAATGGAGTGGAAAGGTTACAAAAGCTGTATGTAGTAAATTCATCCATGTTCAGTCACTTATCCAAAGTTGAGTTGTGGAGTCATGCTGGAGCCTATCCCAGCACTCGTCAGGCAAAAGGCAGGGAAACACCCTGGACATCACAGGGATTAAGCAGTCAGGGGTTCAGTGTCTTGCTCAAGGACACTTCAATATGTCTTCTGGAGGAACCAGGGATCAAACCACCTATCTTCAGATTACTACACGACCGCCCTACCTCCTGAGCTACGCTGCCCCTGTATATAGATAACATCAAAATTTAAATTTGGGCTGAATATTTTTTTCCGTAAGAAAACGTGGAATTATTGAAATACTAATACTAATTAAGGAAATTATTGAAGTTGCAATGTTACACATTTGTTTTATGAGACAACAAATACAGTATGATGGTCAAGTCCAATGCAGAGAAAGAAACTCATTTCCAAGAATGCTAAATTCATGAAAACAAAAATGATGTCCCTGGTAACTTACCATTGTGCCCATGGTCAAATCTTCCAAGGACAAAATTAATCCCAATCCATGCATATACACCTATGAAAATGACAACTATTAGAGAAATCATAAATTTAAACAAGTGCCACTTTTCCACGATTATTTTTTTTGGCCATTTTCCACCTTTATTTCATAGTGATAGTAGTTAGGGAATCCATTTCATTTATTCATTTCATTTAGGAAAGGCAGGAGGAAAAGGGGATGACTCAGCATTATGTGGTACGCACTCTATCAGATGAGCCACCAAAGTGCCCCAAACAAGTGCAGTTTTATCAAAATCAAGCAATTTCAAAACAAAACACTTCCAGTATATCAACTATGCAATTAATTAAAAAGAAATTATGAAAAATATCACCTGTAATTACAATGTAATTTAACTTATTTCTAATACACCTCATCTTATTTCTAATCTTTCACTTACCTTCCTGTTTACCAGAAATTACTTCAACATGGGAATCAGAGAAGAGGAAGTTGAAGTTTACTGGGATGTCTGTCCGCAGATCCTCTAGAAGTGCTTCTTGTTGACTGGGATTAAATAAAACAATCTTAGCACTGATTTTGTCATATTGTATGCCTATTGTAATTTGAATTTCCTATAACCCCAATCATGTCTGAGGCTTTGGGGGAAATAGTTCAGGCATAAAGTATGGGACTCTTTTCAGCAGACTTCAATGTACCTTTCAGGTAGAATTCTCATTCCAGCTGTGCAAAGGATGTACAAGGGTGTTTCTTGGTGTTTGCTTTTAGGTACATGTTGGGCTGCAAAGCTCAGCAATGGAAATATGTAATCACTGGCTTTATCGGGTGTTGTAGCCAATTCAGAGATACCTATAGGGGGAAAATAAGTAAGTAAGTAAGTAAAAGGAAAATAGGATTACCTTATCAGTCCCGCAAGGGGAAATTTGGAGTTCTGCGCATTTTAACCCATCCTATTGTATAGGAGCAGTGAGCTGCCAACATACGCCACTCGGGGAGCAGTTAAGGGGTTAAGTGTCTTGCTCAAGGACACCACGACATGCTTTCTGCAGGACCGGGGATCGATCCTGTAACCTTACAATTGCCAGACAACTGCTCTATCCACTGAGCTATGCCGCCCCAATACTTCTTAGACTATAAAAACTGTAAAACATCACACAAGTCAAGGGTGGAAAGACTACAAGCTGAGGTTGATTGTTAGCAAATGACGTTATACAAATGTTAGCTAATCATTTAAGAGAAAAATATGATCAGATAAGTACAATATTAGTTAAAGACATAAACTTTTAAAAGGCTTGGGTAACAAATTGTCTCTACATTATCTATATGTCCAAAGCACATTTTTCAATTTTAAATTCTGCTTATTAGAATTCGGTGCTCAGCAATATAGAAAATATCATAATAAAGGACTATTAGAAATGACTTTGTTTGTCGAGTCACGGGATGTCCAGTAAGAACTGTCAAGTATTTTTAAAAATTGCTTGTATCTCTCTACTCTTCTAAGACAACTTGGAGTCATGACAGGTGTCCTCTTCTTACCTGGCTTTATCTTCATTACAACTGGCTTACGGTGTTGATCTCTCATTTGCCGGATGTCAAGCAATTCATGAGGATTACCGTTGTGACTTGGCCAACAGTATACAAACACTCTGGAACCGCTGCTCCCGCAGTCCACTACGAGGCCATAGTTCAGGTTAGGGTTGCTTGTGTCGGTTGCCTCCACATCAGTCACTCTTGCCAAATGTCTTTAGGGCAGGGGGAAAAGGGGGGTTCACAGTGAGAAGTCATTATGGTATAATAAGAATTTAGATCCAACATTTAGTTGATGTCACAGAATTTCCATACACCAACTGTTATTTCACCTGTGGAAGTGACTTTCCTTTCTGGTCCAGGTGGTATGTCCCTTTGTGGTGACAAGCAAGAGGTAAATAAGCCCCACAAGACAAACCACCAGGCCGATAAAAAGCAGTTGTCTGAAGGAAGGTACTATAAGCCGAGGAAGAACCTGGAATGACAGACTGAAATGCCAGGAGGCAGGGAAAAGGCACGAAAAGCTGATCCTGTATATGGAGGAAAGGAAGTTATTAAGGTTAGCATAATTAAATGTAATTAAGTTATAAGGTTCTGTGTGACCACTGAACACGAGAGAATGTCTGCAAACCAACCTTCCCATGATGCGGGTTGTCAACAATTTGTTAGATTAGGATATCAAAATCACGAGAAAGTCGACTGGAGGTTGGGATGTTGGCTGGCTTCGCGGCTTCATTCTGTTTACTGTCAGCATTGCTTCTCATCATCTTAGCCTAAGATGAAAAACTTCGGTTAGACAATACGTTTGTGAGACGTACTTGCAACAAATGTCGCAAGTATGTATATATATATATAACATAATAAATAAGTAATGCTTCTGTTCGAGCCTCCACTGAACAGTTGGCTGCGAGTAAATTACATTAGATAAAAATAAATATGTGGTTAAAAACCAACATCACTCGAGTTAAACATTGGATGACGCATTAGCTTTAAATAAAAAAAACAGTTGTTTCATAAGCATATGGTTTTTAGACATTTGTCCTACGCAGTCAGCAATGTCTGCCCTAATGCTAACACACACACGGGGAATCCGCTAAACCGAAACGAGGCTAACATCGGCATATTCAGCCAGCAGTTTAACCAACAGCACCAGACAGGGTTAACATCTGTAAGTGACAGGAGAAACATGGTGCCATATGTGTGACTTTAGATCCATTTATAACTTACATCCTAACAACGACAGTCTCCTCTTCCATGGGGTTATGATCAGAAAGATGCCGGCTAACGTTAGCCAGCCATCGTCAACAACCGGCGCAGGTCGTCTCTAAATGACGTGGCAGTTACTGCAATGGAGCGTTTGATTTTTCTCTCGGTGCTAGCCGGACGGCATGAAACACCCCGCCCACTTTTAAGTATCATTGAGCCCTTTAAAGATAACCCTTAACCTTGCCAGTGATTAAATAACATTCATCAATAAATGCAAATACTGACATCAACAATTCTTTAAAATAGAGTTTATTTCGTGAAACATATTTGGTTAAACTCACTTATATTCTCAAGCACTCAGAGGCATTATAGTGATCATGTATGTGACTGAAAGGGTAATAATTTATTTAGCATGATAATTTACTAAGTATTTAAGGTTCAGAAGGCCACTTAGAACACATGACAAAAGAACTATTCACATTCACAAACAGCTTTCAGTTGGTCAAATTCTGGCTAAAGTACACAAAATTAAAAGTTGATCATTATAGTGGGGGAGGCATAACTCAGGAGCTAGGGCTGTGGTCTAGCAATCGAGAGATTGCCGGTTTGATCCCTGGTTGAAGTGTTCCTGAGCAAAACACTGAACTCTGAACTGCTCAAGCCATGCGATGGAAAGCTCACCTATCCAGGTGTCCCGCCTTTTGCCCAGTGAGTACTGGGATATGCTCCAGCATGACTCCGCACCCCTACTTCAGATAAGTGGTTGAAAATGAATGGATAGATCATCATGGTGCCATGCCAACAACCATGTTAACATAACCTCTTTTTGACATGCCACCACATGAATAGGATTTTGGTTTTGAAAAGTGCCTTGGTTTTCAGCAACCCCTCCAGCTAGCAACATCTAACTACTAAATTACTAACTTGCTCTTTTTAGATGATTTCCATTTTACTTTTAAAGGACTCTTAAAATATACTTTTTGATGACCTGTTGACTCGGGGTCAAACATTCAATTTGGCAAAATTGTTGCCACTTCCATGTCTTACTGTCCTGGCTCCAGTCTTTTCAGTAGTGGGATTATTTTCCACTGCTAAAAGCCTAGGGAGAGAGGTAAATGTGTGTTACTTCAGAGCCTTTGTGTCACAGCGTGGCATCACAAGAAAATTAGGAAAGAAAAGTAAGCAAACCTGAATCTGTGAGGGTTAAGCGATTCAATTCGTCCTCCAGTCGCTCACCAGTGGTGTCAATATCATTTTGAGGTACAGGAGGCAAAAAACTCAGCAGATCATTACCTGGGAGACTTTGCTCCCTGGTAGGTGAGAGGGGGTTTGATGGAACTTCCGGTAAAGATGGTGAGATGCTGTCCAGTTTAGAGTCTTCCAATAATGATTTAAGTTCTGCCTCCAATTCATCTGTGTCTGCATCTGTGATATATAAAAAATCTTTATTAATAACTGAAATGTCATTCTACTGTAATATATGACATTAAAGTAGTTGTAATAGCAGAGTACCAACAAATGATGCTATACCTGAGCTGGGCACACCACCAGCTATAGCTTGGCTCACCTCATCTTGCGTATCACACAACTGATGATACAATAGAGAACATATGCAGGTAAGTATGACATTCACAATTCCTACTTACAAAATGGCTTTTGAAAAATACTGGCTTAAAATAAGCAACCTCTTGGATCTGATCGACAAGGCTCTCTGCACGTTCCACAGTCATATCTTTTAGAGAGAGTCGCATGGCAGCTACTCCTGTCTGATATGCCTGAATAATCTAGAGAAGCATTCAGCGAAGACACAGAAAACAGATTTGATCAACACAACTGGATAATGAGAGCATACAGACATTTAATTTGGTCTTCATTCAACACTGGCATTCAGCACTGATGTTTATTCTGCCCCTCACCATCTTATCAGTCTGTGACTGGGCTATTTTGTCCAGAATCCCTCTTATAGTTTCCAGCTGGGCAAACAATTTGTCTGTTCTCTTCTCTACCCTCTTACGGCCTCGAAGACACCTTAGAGCCTGTGGAATAATCAATGGATATGAACACTAAATGAAATAGTCATGTCACTGAGTAGCTTGAATATAAAAATGGGTTTACATTACAGGTATTTAGCAGACGCTCTTATCCAGAGTGATGTACAACAAGTGCATAGGGTCAAGGTACAAAGGATACTGGAGCAACACTAGAAGCTAGATAACAATCCTAGTGCCATCATAAGACTCCGACACAACATCAACTAAGAAACACAAACCTAAAATAAACTAACAAGATTCCATGTGCCTAAACCAAGTACATCAAAATCAAGAAAAGGAATAAGGCTAAAACTAGGGTTTGATAGTTGAACATTAAAGAAAACCTGAGATTTCTTCCCTTCCCGCAGGAGCACCCTTGCTTCTTCTCTGCACCTGTGAATAGACAACATAAGCTGACACTGACATTTGCCTTGCAAGATGTCTACATACAACACATTCATTCCAGCCAGGTTAAGATACCAGACACTGGGAATGACAACCCCCAAATCAAATGAATTATTCGATTAGCTTAGGAAGTCAAGTTTGGGGGATTACAATTGGTAGTGCTAAAGTACTCAGAAATGGCAGTCACAGAAGCTGAAGAGAGCAATTGCTGCACAGTTGTAGCCTCCATAGCACATGTTATTTCAAAGTTGGGATAACAAAGATGAAAAAATAATGAGTGTCAGTTTCAATTCTCTGGTGCTGCAATGTTTCTGTTATTAATTTCCTTTTTAAATTTAACAGTACAAACTCACTCACTCCCCTTGAAGTAATTATCTGGTACGGATATTATTATAAAAAAAATGATAAGAACATACAAGTAAATGATTGTTTTGCCTTTTTCTTGGCATGGTACCATATAGTTTTGGTTGTCATGATTACCTGTTTAAATACACCTTACACAAAATGGCACATTTATTGAACTTGGCATGATGAAAAACGCTACACTTCCAAAAGTGAATTTATATACTTGTCTGCTTCAAGTCCCAGGGCCTCCACACGCTCTCGAAGTAGTTTTTCACTGCACTGAAGCTGGTAGATGCCCACATCCACATCAGTGACTGGAGTGACACGATCCTGCCCAGGCTGAGAAAACTTCACAATCTGTGAAGACCAAGAGAGGACATGATGTGTTGACTCAAGACAGCTTTACTCATTCAGAAGATGGATTGTCATAAAAATGTTCTGTTCCAGGTAGGCTTTGTCTTGATAATATTTTTTTGTACAACACACCTGACCTTCAATGATTATGAGGTTATGCGTTACCTTTTCACCTTCATGCAACAAAACTGTCACTTGCTTCTCTCTCTGCAGCTGCAGCAAGGCCATACACAAGGTACTCTCATCAGCGCAAATATGGGATGTCAGAGTGCAAAGCTCTTGAAAAGACAGGAGATAGCTGTTGGCAAAGTCACTATTCCTGTACACTTCAAGCAGTTGTCTTGCCTTCTCCTGTAAAAGAAGTGAAATTACTACGTTTGGTCACAAACAACTTAAATCTGCTTACTGGAATAAGTTGACCTACACACCTTCACTAGCTCTATAACAACAAAGGATTCTTCAAAAGACACCCGACCACTTCCAAGAAGAGTAGAGAAGGTCCATTTCAAAGGCTTCACGAGTAATAGCCCTACACCCCAGGAAAGCCATCCAGAGTCCATATTGGCAGCAAACTCAGACTCTCTTTGTATCTGACCACATCTAGTAGACAAGACATCAAGAGTAATGTGGATGCAGTAGGGCTGGGCAATATTTCAATATCATTATTTATTGTCTTATGTGGGTATTGTATTGGGATGAAATTAGGACGTTGTGGAATGGTGATACACACTTTTGTTGTAAGAATAACACGCTATTATTTAATCATGACATGTAAAAATTGACCTGGACCTGGAATCTATTATCTAGATTGTAATGGTAGTATTGATTGTAGCTCAAATTTCTACCAAAATGAGCTCTGAAATGTTTGAGTGGACGTAATTTGACAATTAACTTTGGCTTGATATCATACTTGACATTGACTGACAGTTCAATGCCATGAGCCTCAGCTAAAAGAATACATTGTTTTTCATATGATCAGATTACAATGATTACCGCGATCACCTGGTTCCCAGTCATGCAGACACCAACACAAGGCTGATTCTAAGATGTCAAGAGTGGAAGCCTCACATTGGACATTTTAACAAGTTACCTGGCCATGCACTGAATGACAGTCCCCAAACCCAAAGGCAAAGTCCCTTTTCTTCGGAATATCTTGTTCAGCTCTTGTAAACTGACACACACGGTGCCACGACTCCTGCAGTTCTGTATGATCAGTGATGTCCAGAAATCCAGCTTACTGTCCCAGTCCATTGTGTTCACTTCACGGTTTTCCTTGAAGTCCGAGAACAGGAAATTCATCCGATTGTCGTCCTCCCACTCGGGTGGCAAAGTCGTTTCAGTAGCACTCGACATTTCTTTTGCATTAAAATAAAAGCCGAGGTCTTAACGTGAGTCAGTGATTTGTAAAATGCCAGGTAGTCTCAAGATAGCTAAACTCGACGCCTGATAGCACAGCTGGCTAGCGATGGCATCCACTGGGGCAATCTTGCCACAGTCTTCACGTTACGATTTTAACAAGCGTCGAGTGAACACAAACTAGAGCGTTTTCTGACATCATATGACCGATATAATACCACGACACCGTGTCGAATGTTAAATAAGTCCTAAATGCTCTAGTCTCGCATAGCTAGACCAATCTCCAGGCAGGAGAAAGAGCTGCATAGTTCCCCAGTACGCATGGAATTCAGTTAGCATCCACAAGTTAGCATGTCAACAACTCCGGTGTGGTACGCACGGTTTAATGCTTAGAACGACGCGAATGTTCGGAGCTGCCTCTCTAGCGATGAGACGATATCAGCTCCGCCCACATATGCACTCATAGGTATCAAAACATACGCATCCAGAAGTTGGCTTTGGGAGACGTACTGAAAAGTTGACACGGATTTCGTGTATTTCAGTGATTTGACTCTGCTTATCATGCATGCCAAATCCCCCATTAGTGCCGTCTTCATTATTCACAAAGGTCAAATAAGTTGGAACAAGCATAAAAATCAGGAACATGATTTATTTCCACCGCTACTAAGACCATATAAAGTCATTCGAAAGCAAGCAATTTGTGTAGTGTAACCTGGTGCAGAAACTACCCAAGTCAAGAGACATGCAACTGCTAGTGCCGACACAACCAGCTCAGTGTTTCTTCGTTGTTGTTTTTTTTAACGTAGGCTATATTTCACACATGTCACAGAGCATAATAGTTTGGTTGTCATTCCATTCGACTCATCCGTATTACTATCAGAGAAATTCAAAAACTGTTTTCAGCAGTTAAAGGTATATTATATCATTAGCCATGTTTATGATGATCAGGCTTGTCTTGCAAAGAAAACATGGAGGAACCTATCAGGATTCATGCGAATTTAAATGTGACATAAAGTTCATTGTTCTCAGTAAACCATAAACCTGCATTCTAAATAAACGGAAACACCCGAGCCATTCCATCCATCCTTTGTATGTCATGAGGATTTAAGGTACAAGA